>JAOEHI010024656.1:0-26397 GCA_025447815.1 Percopsis transmontana
TGTGTGTGTGTGTGTGTGTGTGTGTATGTGTGTGTGTGTGTGTGTGTGTGTGTGTGTGTGTGTGTGTGTGTGTGTGTCACAACACATTAACACCAAATGAATCCATTACAGCTTCATTCTAAACAGCCATCAGATATTATAGTAATATTATTTTCTAGTGTTATGATATTATATGAGACATTTTCTCCCCAGGCCTAACTATCCCTCATTCTCTCTGATAATATTTCTGTTATGACCTGATATTCACGATAGGAGTCGTACATCCGAAAAAAAAAATGTCTTCAGAAGACAAAAGAAATACAACAGCTCAGTATAAATGCCCAGGTTCAACCCAGCAGTACATAATATTATGGTAGATGAGATATTATATTTATTATATATTAAAGTAGATTATTAGCAATTATTCTTCTAAATAGCAGATTCTTTTTATTTTCATAAAGTAGATTATAGTAGATATTTCAATAAATTATTCTTTACAGAAATATTCTATATTTTTCGTTCTTTCTTTAGCAGACACTTTTACCCAAAGCGTCTAACAAGTATTACAAGGAGCAGATAGGAGTTAGGCATCTTGCTCAAGGATGATTACAGGTAGGCCAACTCCAGGATTCAAACCCATGACGTTCTAGTTTGGAGTCAAACACCCAGATCACTAGACTATCCTGCATATAGTGTTTATAAAACAAAAAAATATATACACATATTTTGAAACGTTCTTTTCTAATAGATTAGATTATCATAGAATCTATTAGAGCACAATATAGTTAAGTACATTATAGTTGAGGTTATGTATGATTAGATTGCAGTAGATGATCAAACTGTAAGGAATCTGTGGGACTTTGGAGAAGGGGATGGTTTCCTTCTTGTCCGAGCCCTACTAAGTTGTGTTTGTGCGGCAAGTTTGTTCTTAGCTTTAAATCACACACGCACACTCACACTCTTGGCTTTCTGCTCATCATTTCATCACCTATCCAGATCCTGATGTAAGCTGAGAGCCGTGTAACACCAGGTTTATACCAAATGGCAGCAGAACGAATGTTGCATGAGCAGTGTGTGGCATGCCAAAATGAATTTATCTGTGTATGGTAGCTGGTGTAAACACACTCGCTAATATGGGCACCAAATAAGAGCGGACTATGAAAATACAACTCTGATTGTATAGGTTGTGGTGTCAACCTGAAGTCATTCAGGTCTCTAAAATGACCACGGGTTAAGAGAGAATAATAAATAACATTTTAGTATGGAACAGCCTCTTTGTAGATTAAATCTCTTGTTTCCTCAACATGTACATCTGGAAAAGTTTATGGATCTAATTTATCTAAACCTTCAACAGGATGTTGAGTTTTAAAGATCCGTCAGTACGTCATCATGTGTTCTGTCGGGTGTCAGTCCAGAGGGGGGGTTCTGAGAGCTGAGCGGTGGGAAAATGGCTGACTGCAGCAGATCTTCTGAACATAAGATGTTAGAATCTGACAGCTTCTAAGAGCAGAAAACATTTTCCACCGAAATGAAACATCACTCTCTACCCTGCTCTTTATGGAGAGGGCTCCTTTTGTTTTTTACAGAAAAACATAAGCGTTCTGGGTACAGATATTAAACATTAATAACACCAACAGAAATACTATCTTGAGTATGTACTAAGCATCTTACAAAACACAACTTCCAGAGCACTGTACAAATGACAAATTTTATTTTCCTCTATACAGGACTTGTCTGAAAATTCTGGACTGAAGACAGATCTATAAAATCCTGGTTTGTTCAGAAAAATATTCTTGTTCACATTCCCATCTGCACTTTTTTCTTTAGTCTAAATAAACCTAGTCTAGTTATCTGGCCTCTGGTCTAAACCCGCTGATGTTTAGCATTAAATTATTCCACATGCATCAGTAAGACTAAAAAAACAATTTCTACCACTATATTTTAATTATGTCAATAGTTGTCCTTGTTTGTTTTATTTGATGTCAAATAAAGCTCTTTCTGCTGGCTTTACTTTGCTTGATATAATAATGGACTTGAACACACAGGATAAGTCACTCCCGCCATTTGTCACTCCCGTCATTAGCTATGTACATGAACGCAAAGTTGACAGGTATTTATTTACAAGCTTTTCATAAATTACTTGGACAGGAACCAAACATTGTGCAAACATTATGTTTTCACTTGGAAGTTCAGGTGTCTCTGTGTGGCTGTTTGGTTACTCAGTTGGACTGGGTTTGTTCTCACCTGCCTAAACAAAACGTACTAAGGAAGTAAACTAACTAGAGTTCAAATGAATGGAACTAAACAGTAGGTGTGAATGCATGTTAAAATATAATTCTTTTCCAAGAGCTGCTGACAGCACGGTGAGAAACTCTCTGTGGAAAATATTTCCAGATGGATGGGTTGATGTTTCATGCTCTGCAGAGTATTATTTATTAACACAACAAGGCACATATCTGTCCTCCAACATCTCTCCGGGACGAGTGATCACCGTCCAATAATCCACAAGATTGGCATCCTGAAATATGTTTCAAAATGGATTTAGCACGCCTGGGCGGAGCGCGCCGTGATCCCATCGCTTCGGATCTGCGACTGGAGGGTGAGATATGCGGATTAGAGGGCGGACGAGCCAAAACGTCTTCGTCCTTATTAGAAGGTTTGTCTTTGAGCGGGAAACCGGAGGCCTGAACAGTCTGTCATGACAGGGGGGGGGGTTGTACTTCACACACGCACACACACACACCTGGCTGTGTAAACACCCAGTACAGTATCGGTCAGGTTAATCAAGTGCAGAAGAAACTGACTGCAGGGTTTATTTGTTTCTATCGTTGTGTGGGGGTATGGGTCTATAATCCTTTCTGTATATTATTATATATTTATATATCCCTGCTCAATGCCGAGCCAGATAACTTCTGCTGTAATTGGTTCTCTCTGAGACTTCCAAGAACTCCTCATTGGGATTTACCCACAATGCCTGGCTCTGCTTAAAAGCTACATTATTAATGGAGACAAATGTTGCATTGCACCCTGGGAGAGTTCCCTAATTGGAGGAAGTGTTTAACAGGAAGTTTGGAAATGGTGTTTTCTTCTAAAGGCCTTCTGTTAGACAGAGGAGCCCGATCCCTCTCCGTTAAGATCTTTAAATCAACCCACGAGACAGAGAGTTCCTTTAAAACTCCCTTAAAAATGTCCCACTCAGCACAATACGACATCACAATATTCTCCTGGACGTTTTCTTACACAGTTTTGCAAATCTGCGTTCTGTTTAAAGGACGCCCTGCGGCGACACAGTACAACCTGTCAGAAAACAGAATTGATTAGAATAGTCTCGGTTTGTATCATTCATACGCAGAGAGACTCCCAAAACCTACCACAAAAAACATTAAAATATGAAGCAGAATAACTCTAGTGTATGTGTGTGTGTGTCCACGCATGCAGGAAGCCCAGTCATTTGTGGTGTATTATGAAGGATTTATTAAAACACAAATTCCTCTAAAATGCACACAAAGAGAGCATCATAAACAACACACAGTGTCCTTGCAGAGATTAGATTGTATTTAACTTTCAACCCTGATTACAATTAAGAAAGAAGAAACATCTAAACCACTGGTTTACTGGAATCATTTGCTTTCCAACTCTATCCCTTTCATTATCTCGTCCTCCCTCTCTCTCTCTCTCTCTCTCTCTCTCTCTCTCTCTCTCTCTCTCTCTCTCTCTCTCTCTCTCTTTCGCTCTCACTCTTTCTTTCTCTCTGTGAGGCCAGGATGTACCATGTTATTTCCTGTATCTGTATTCAGAGTCACAGTGGGATAATTGTGCACCTATAATGGAGAAATTATTCGTGCCTGAAATGAGCTTCTCCCCGTTGGAGTGCCGGCGCTCCGTGACATCAAACCGAGAGGAGAACTGGGAATGTCGCTGGAGGCGAACTCACATCAGCTTTCATTTCTCCTCTCTCCCATCCTGGTAGAATATGGCTTTAATGTCGTGCTGCAGATATATTATTACTCCCAAAAAAGACACAAAAGAAAGCGTCTTGATTGGTTCATTTGTCCACGGGAAGCGGCTCATACCTGCAGGAAGCTGAGCACATCCAAAAGTCTTCTAATGACACCGGAGACGATGGTGATGATGATGATGTCTTCATTCCTGAGGATGCAAGAACCTCCTCTCCTCTCCTCTCCTCTCCTCTCCTCTCCTCTCCTCTCCTGTCCGCTCCCCCCTACTCCTGGTGGAGGCCAGGGGAGGTGCAGGCCTTTAGAAACACGGTGGGCGGTACTAGTTGGGTGTCAAAGAAAACTAAATATTGTGCTAGCGTCTCCGCCTGGTCAGACCACGTCTTAGCGCAGACGCAGGCTTTGTGTGGTAGTTTGTAGGGCTTTAGGCAGAGGTGCACTAAGCACATAGCTATCCAAAATCACACACTCCACTTTCGTGTATGTTATGTAAACTATTTCGTTAATAATTTAACTAATGACTACTGGCCTTAACCTGTCCTTAACCTATTTAATCACAAAACAAAATATATCCACGTGTATCATGGTGGTTCATTAGATGTGCCATATTTGCGCACTTGGGGAATTTGCACCTCCCAAACAAGGACATCATATTCGACAGTATCCTCCCGGGAGAAGATTTTCTGCCGGTCTGGACTTTCGCTGTCTGTTGCGGAACAGGCAGTTCGCTGAGACAGAGAGCGCGCTGCTGTTAAAGAGAATGAGAGGATCTGATTAGATTGGCCATACTTGAAGACAGCTACTCCACTCCTACTGATAATGGATTCACTCTAATCCAAATTTTTTACATCTGCGCCCTCTTACCACTGTCCCGAATGTAGGAAAAAAGTATTGGCAACACCTTAGATCGACTTGCGCCGTAGACTTGCGCCGTAGACTTGCGCCGTAGACTTGCGCCGTAGACTTGCGCCGTAGACTTGCAACGTGCGCCTTCGCTTGCGCCTTGACTATGAAACCAGAGCCCCCAGCCTTGAGATGGTACATACTGTATGGTACAACTATGAGTAAGGGTATAGGTCTTATAGGTCATGTATATTATAGGTAAGTAGAAACAGAGATTGGGTGCACTGGGTACACTATAATGCAATTGAGCACTGTATATTTAATATAACATTAATAATATATACAATATACAAATTTGTAATATAGGCTACAAAAACATATAATTATTATTTTCTACAGATAGGTACTGCTCAATGAAATGAGAGACATTAAATAAATATCAAATCTTGCATAATCAAGCATAAATTATAGATTACAGGCAGTAGAAAGCAAATACTGCTAGTTTTTCTATGTACTGCTAGTACATAGAAAACAAAACAGCAAAAACAAGTTATGATGTAATATGTTGACCCTACATGACAATAAAGGCAAAAAATTCCCACATCCATGTCGGCACAAATGTTATTTTCCTAGAAGCCTGGAGGTAAACACTGTGGCTGTAATCTCAACAGTCAGGATGTTTTTGATTGAGAGCTTTAAACCTACAAAGAAAACGTAATTGAAAAAGCGCATTGAGCCTGACAGGCTGTGATATCTTTTTAATTACGTTTCCTTTTCCAAACTGATGTGTGCCCTGATAGGAGTGGCAGCAGAGCGCCGTTTGCTTCATTAAAATGTGGATCTTCAAGAATGGAGCGCTAATTAAAATTCACCGAGATGAGGAAAAAAAAGGTCTCCTTTCTCCATCGCTGGATGTGTTGCAGTGTCAGGTGTCAACTACCTGGCACATTTAGAAACATGTATGTCACATTTAAAACTGTGTCTGATACACTAGCCTGTCAGAGCGTGTCAGGTCATGTACAGATATCATGTAAACCTATGTTTACAACTTCAACGTTAACGCACAGAAGATGTTCACACCTCTAGATGGGTCATTATATAGCTATCATATATCTCCTTATATGTCAATAATAATGTGAATACAAATGTAAATACACTAATTTAGTCCTCTAGATATTTTCTGGTACAGCCATATGATGTAGCCTATTAGTACTGCAATATGTAGGCTAGCAACTATACAATGTGGGGTATATCCAACTTATTTTTGAATACTGAAGTAAGGCATGTGATTCTGTGTGTACAAACTTCCAGCCTTATATATACATATTTATAACATTTATTATTACATAAAATACACACCAACAGTCTTTCCCACATGCACGAAAAATCTACGACTATAAGGAAGAAATATATTATTATTTTATTTTACAGATTTTTTTCATGGCTGGGCCCCTCAAACCTGTTGCATTAGAAAATAAAGTTGATATAACAGCCGCACCTGATTGGTTGAAAAATGTTCTAACTACGATGACTCGTAACATTACTTTTTTTCACTGGTAGTAGTTTCACCCCGCCGACCAGGTTACAGCAGTGGTCCCTCTACCTTACTGCAGTGCAGTCAGAGTGGTAGAAACAAAGAACTATCTAAGCTATTTTAAGTAGCTACTGTAGCTTATAGCCTATGCTTTATTGCTAACGTTTATTTCTATGTTGTTACGTACGTTACTGCATTCAACATGTTTCAGAAAAGCAAAATGGAAAATGGCTTTTACATTTCCCATGCTGGAACTCCTTCAATTTCATCTATAATTATGAAACTTGTGTTCAAATCAAAATATTGCTGCATACTGTATGCTTTTGGTCTTCCTTAGTAAGTAATAGGAAGCAGCCGTTTGGGGAAACAACCTCACCGCTGTGATGTTATTGACCATAACTTCCTCTCTTGTTCTATTGGTTAACCGTCACATGTAATATTACCTAACAGACAGACAGGTGAACAGATTTTAAGTATGTGTCAAGTGTTTGAGGCATTTCATTCGTAACGTTTCTCTTTCTGCAGACTGAAAGAGCAATCAACACAGATAGAAAGAGATGGGGGTGAACATATGCTCCATTCAGCATCGGCGCGGCAACGAGGCTTGTTGTTGCTCTGGAGGAGCCAATGATGAAGGGATGAGAGGAGAGAAAGCGAGTTTTCCCTCTGAAAGCCGACGTACGCAATTACAGGAGCCAGCTGTGTGTGTGTGAAAGTATTAATGCTGATTGTGTTTGTCATCGCCTCCATGTTTAAAACAGCATAAAAGAGGGAGGCAGGTAGGGGTGTTGAGAGCAACCATACGGGGCCTTGTGGGGCCATACGGGGCCCCTGCCGCTTTATCTTTATGTTTGTCTACGGGCTCCTGGAGTCTGGTGAGATAATCCTATAGCAAAGGGTCTTGTGAGGTGAACTGGAACATGTCTGGACCTGATCCAGCAGACACCAGGACCAGTTTATTCAGCTCAGCACTGACCTGGAATCTGCTGGAAAGAACTCAATTTACATTTGCCTTCTGTTAAAAAATAATTTAGAAAGGCTAGAATGAAAAGTCTAGTGGTGGTCTAGTGGTTCTATTTGTAACCCTACCAGTTCCTAAATACTTGTTCTTACTGTATCCCCTACATATGCTCCTAAATACTTGTACTTAATGTGGGCCTCCAAACAAAGAAATTCCACATGTTCTTACAAATAGGGGGAGAGGTTTCCCAGAATGCACCATGGACCTGTGCTCTGCTATTGGAATCAGGGCAAAGATGGCAGCCCGCAGTTCTGGAAAATAACTAACATATAATAATTAACAAATTATTTTCTTTAAATGTTTTACTTTAAACGCAAATATCTTTGTTTGGTGCATATACTACGGATTATTTGAAAAACTCGTCATGACAAAACATTAACATGTCTGTTACTGATGAATTATAAATATATGTTTATAAGCGTGTTGCCATAACTATGCAGTAGCTATATTATATATAAGTGTAGTATAGAATTTTTATGTTCTAGTGACTCCAGAGAAACCTACCTCTTACGGAATACTTGGACTGTATCCACTAACTGTTCCTAAATACCCATACTGACTGCAACCTCTACATTCTCCTAATGGAGCCTTTTCACAGAGGTAACATAGCAGGTGTGGGCGTGGCTTAGCGCTTTTCTGTATGGGACGGAGTGTCGGGAGGTGTGGTTCACAGGAGCTGTTTGCCCTAGCAAAGGAACGCGGGAAAGGACCCTGGACAGATCGGACACATACACGGAAGGGACACGTTGAGCCCTTCAGGCAACCAGGACTGCCGCTGCAGAGAGTTGCCTTTACTTTCCTGTTGAATAATACACGTCAGACTCGGTCGGCATTGCAACCAAGCTGCTGGTTTGGTGGTCTTTTGCTACAGAAGGGTAAACACATGTGTAGCTCATAACATTAATTACAGATCCAGATCCTTTCTTTACCAGCATTGCACCATAGGTTGCTTCCCTTTTTTTGTCTATATTAGTGCTCTCGTATGACTGTCTTTTCTTTACATGACACCTCTGTGAAAAGGGTCCATTACTAGTATTCACAAGTTGTTTATTAATTATTAATTATTAGAAAACTGCTAAATTACTAAGATTATATTTAGTTTGGAGACATGTTTTTACTGTTTTGAAGTACTTATCTTTTCACATTTTCGTCTCGCAGCAATTGCTACCAGAAGTGTTGATGTCGGCTTGTGTTTATGCGAATCTGACAGAAGTATGAGTCAACCTTGAGGTCAAACTGTTAAAATAGCAAATAAAGTATGTTTCTTTACATAATCGAGATTAAGGCAGGTAGGGTGTTGGAAATGTCACGTGTTTCCTCCTGTGCAGAGATTCAAGGTTGGGGTCGGTTCAGTTGAAATTGAACAAGTAGAAGAAATGTGTTTTCTAAATGTTTACCTTTAATTTAGAGTATGTATAGAGAGAGACAAAAATGCCATTGTATTCGTGTGTGTTTGCATGTGCATCTTGATTCACACACTCACACATTAAACACTGATAAGCAAACGCCCAACCACACAGTAGAACCAGAAGACTGTGGTTGTCGTTTTTTTGGGATGCTCTCAATATAACCAGGAGAAGACTATGGTTGTACTGGACATACAGTATATGAAGCAGGACTTTAATAAGTTGTGAAAATGTCGTTAAGATTTCTCCTTCCTCCTCCACATTACAGCAGATATGAATTATAAAAATAACCATGTTTCTTACCGACAGACTTTTTTCCACAATTAACATGACGACTTTGAAATAGCAACCAGAGTCTTTCTCTCTTTCCCTTCTTTGTTTCCGCCTCTGATGTCATTGGGCCATATTTTGTCGAGAGACGAACGAGACTTTGGCTGTTCCAGTAAATTTACAAGAGAAAAGGGCAGCGAGCAAAATATGAAATATGACTCCTAATCAGCTACAGGAAGCAGCAGGGCCGCAGAGTTCAGCCTTTCTTAATTAGTTTGCAGTATATCTGTAATTATTCCTGCATTTTTAAATTCACTTAAGGCGCCATTCCTCTGTTCATTTGGAAGTTTCTGGTTCAAGGATGTCCTGAAGTTACATTTCCAAATCAATTCTAGATCAGCCCCAGAAAACCTGATGTAATTATAATCTCTAGTATGGATTTTAACGGCCCTCGGAAGTGCCTGGCTCTTTGTTCCAAGACTCAGCACTGTGCTGGAGTCCTTATAGCTTCTTAGTGTTAGTGCGGCCGCTGCTAATTGGTGCTAATTAATCCATAGAAACAGTATGGTTGTGTGGTGTTTATCTGTGTTCAGAACTACCAGACTATGTACGTACTGTATACACACGCACACACACACACAAAAACACACACACACTGGGGATGAAAAGTGTGAGGCTACCAAGGTCTTTTATTTTTCATCATTCATTGGAAACTAATGAAATTCAAATTCTCAAAATATTTTGTTTGGGTATAATTTCCTTTAATTTCCTCTAAAGAAAGAAAAGTGTAAACCAAATGTTCTATGATATAATTTACTGAGGTCAATTCCAACCCAGCTATGTTGAAATTACTTTGCCTTTTTGTTAATGCTAACGAATTCCCTCATTTTCTGTTCAGATACATCAACCCAGTGATGATTTTGTTTTAGATTTTGAGGTATGATAAAACAAATAGAGGAAATGATGGAAGCTGAGCAAGCCAGCAAGGAGAGTTATGGATGAATCAGAGAGGGATGCATAGCGCAAGAGAGGGAGCACCGAATGAAAACACTCAAAAAAAAGACTTGTAGATGTAAATATACAGAATGCGCATGCCTGTCTTCTTTGCGTGTTCTGCGGTCAGGTAAATGTTTGACACTCTTCATTAGAAATGACTTGGTTGGTTGTTGAAACCATTTGCTGAGTCTTCAGAGACATCTCACAATAAGAAACACACTTCCAGGGGAAACACACTCGGGGCCGGCCTCCCTCTCTAAATGTCAGAGCCCCTGGAGCGCGACAAGCCGGCGATAAACAAGCAGCCCCAAAACCCAGGCCTGACAAGACCGAATCCAATTTAATGGTTGTGCGATTCTCTCATCCATCCGATCTAATCTCCTCCACGGCGACGTTCAAAATCTCACCATACATAAATAACCTGCTCCAGAGAACTCCGCAGGTTATTAAAATTACAGCACAAAATCACAAATGGCTTTTATGGAGTCATCCACGAGCCAAATAGCCGCGCTCACTGTGCCGAAATCAGCAGGCTGAATCCATCATCACTAATACCAAACATCCTGTTTCCTTCATACTGAAGATGACTGCCTTCTGTCTGTTGGAAGACATGACCACAATACAACTAAATGAATCCATAAAGACACACACAAAGAGCCTAACGCAGGTGCTTCTGTAAATTATTTGGCTTAATTTTTACGCCTTAAAGGGGACATAATATGAAAAAACTCACTTTTTCTGTGCTTCAGTGCTACATTTGGGTATCTGGAGTTCCTATCAACCCACAAAAGCTGTAATAAGACAACCCAGTCAGTTTCTTTTGGGTTGCCTAAGTCAGAAAAAAATGTGTTTCAGCCAGCCGTTTAGATTTAGCTCCCTCTCGAACGTCACACGGGGATGTCATTAGAATTATAACCCCCCATCTGAGTATCTCCACCCACGGCTTGTTGAGAACTTTTCCAACGTGCACCATTATTTGTCTTGCAAGCATTAGACTTGCTAAAATTTTGAGCACGCGAACGTCTTTGTTGTCGGCTGGAAAGAGCAGCATTGTTACATTGACCGCCAGCCTCAGAGGACAGAAGAGCTGAGGGGCTTGAGTTAATTTATTTCAGCGTCCCAGCTTGCAACGTTAGAGCTTTACTGGTGTAACAGAAATAGCCTAATGACATTTACGTTACTTGCATTTACCTAAATACCAGAAACCTAGCTTTTGATAACCGGCAACGTAGCCTACATAAACACATTGTATAAGTTACACACTCAAGTCGCTACCAGTGGGTTGTCTGGGACACAGACAGCAAGACCATATGACCTTAGCCAATGCACAAACATACAAAAAGAAATGTCAAAGTGACAAAAAGTTAATTCACAAACTTGTTCGTGAGCTGAATAGTGAATGAACATGATCGTTATATATATTCATGGGTATGGTTTACATGTTGTGACGTTAAATAATCTTATGTAGTGTATTGACCTCTATATTCTGGATATGAATATGTCTCCAAATTAATATTTATTATTTTATGAATTAGGAATTGCAATTGATCATAAACGTAAGTATTTATTTTTATTTTATTATTTTTTTTTATTTAACGTATTTATACTATATTTGATAGTATAAAATGTATTTATATATTTATTAATCAATCAAAAATCTTGATCAGTCTAATTTTAATATGAATGATACTTGACAGAGAGGATTGGTTAGTTGTCTGGTATATGAAACAACAGATAAATAATGCGTAGGGTGTAGGGTGTAGGGTTTCCTGTGTAGAGCAGTAGCATAGGCCGAAATCACAATGTGGGTGGGCACAGAGTAAATCAGGTGGGCCTGGTTCTCTCCTACTTAATAGGTTCTGAAATGTATGTTAACCAAAATATAACTAAGAAGCAAGGAAGCCTTCTGATTGGGTGGGCCAGAGTGTCAAGTGGGTGGGCCAAGGCGTTTGGGTGTCTTAACATTTATGCTGATGTTGTTCAGCTTCCTGTACCCTCTAAGACACATTGTCAACATGAACGGCCGGATTTCAACTATTTGCAGAGGAGCCCAGATTGACTTATCAAACTAGGTTGAAACGTGACCTAAAGTAAAAGAACTGAGATAGGAATAAACTGGTGTAGAAGAAAAACAAACGAAACGCGTGTTAAAAGTAATAACTAAAATTTAGAACTGTTGAACTGATTTCTAATAAAACGGCAAGACGCGACAAGGCCGCGGGTACTTTTAAAGGTTGCATAACGCAGAAAATCTGGGAAGGATGCCAAAATGAAAGAGACTGCGATTATGGAAGGGCACGTTTTTTAAAAATTCTTAGAACAAGGCATAACCTTATGTAAATTTGGGGGTTGGATCTTATCAGATAGAGAGGGAGGGAAAAGGCATGCCTCTGTTTAAGAGAAAAATACTAGCTGATCTACTAATGTATTTTAATCTAGCTGGCTTTGCACATATCAAAACCTATTACCCACAAGCATAGATTGTGCATATAGGACAATACCACACAATTGTATATATATGCAAAATATAATATTTAACGCATGTGGAAACAACTTAAGAAAGATAATATGATGATATTATTTATTTATCTGCATGTGTCATTATGGGTGGTATGTGGAATTTACGACATAACAACGGGCATCCTTTTCTGAGATAGGTCTATAGGTCTAATATAAAACATTCAATAACATATAATAATGTTGTCTCAATTTCATAACCTTATCAGATACATATTCAAAACCATTACACAATTATATATCTGTAGAGACTATACATAACATGTTTAAATTGTTAATTTTAGTTCATACATTATAATGTCTTATATTTAGTATAATGTCCCTTGAGAAGAAGTTGTGTATTTTACCAGATTTTATCCACTCTGTGGTCCTGGGGACAAAATCACAGCATTTCTTGCCTTCAATAATATTTACTGTTTTTCTGGAATGCAGTTTGTTGCACTCCAAAGTTGTCCATAGGCACAGCGGGGGTTGTGACCAGGAGTGCTAGGATGTCTTCTCTATGTCTGCAGGGCCCGAATCACTACATTTGTCAGTCCATTTCTGACAATATTGTCACAATATTGTCACAATTCTACTGTAGCGGTCACGGAAGACCGCGGGATAGTCTAGTAGTCTAGGTGTTGGACTCCCAGCCGGAAGGTTGTGGGATTGAACTGCTTACAGACCTGTAAGCATCCTTGAGCAAGCTGCCTAAACCCCTATTTGCTCGATGTAATAGCACCATGTAATAGTAAGTCGCTTTGGATAAAAGCGACTAAAACGTAATTATATTTGTAAATACATATCTGCTATAGTATAACCTTTATTCATGAAATAATACCGTGCTTGTGGATACATGACTACATCAAAGATTCATCAAAACGTCACACAGCCATCGCTCTTTGACTACCTCTGCTGCCGGCTCAGAGATGGAACAACAATGACCACTCATTCCTCCGTACCTTCTACACAGAATGGCGATGCAGAATGAAGGCGCAATATTCTCGCCTTGAAAACACTGTGAAAAGGGCTGGTTCAAACCGATATGGTTGCACTGCTGTGTCAGAGGCTGGGTTCTCTCTGGCAGAAATTTTCTCCCAGGGTTCACGCACAACAGGCAGAGGGAGGTGGGGTGAGCAGTGGCTCATTAGCATTTAAAGGAACAGGCACTCAAACCAGCCTCTCTGAACACGGCGGTTTAGACAGGGTTGAGAAGGGTGCTGTGGTACTTGTGGTATTTTGAAAGCATGTCACAGACATTTCATTAAGACCTCAGGGAATTGAGTCAACATGTGAAATATGTATATATATATATATATATATTTATTTATGTATATATATATATATATATATATATGCAACCCCTCATCACGCATTCTCCAGTTTAAATAGGCTGGGAGAGTGCGGTGATGAGGGGATGCGGGACAGGTGCGTCTAATTTAGATGTGCTGGATAGTAGAACGTAGGGGCTCCCATTGTTACAGTACCCCCCCCAGGTGCCTGGGGGGGGTACTCCTGGCTGCGCCGCTCGCCGGTGTGGGGGCAGAGCAGGCTGGTCCGGGCGGCACCGATGGAAGTCCGGATATGAGGTCTTTGGCCAGGATGTCCTTCCCACGGACCCAACTGCGTTCCGCGGGGCCGTACCCCTCCCCTGCAGAGGGACCAGGCTGCACCAGGGGACCGGGGACCACCGACCTGAGGAGAGAGACATGAAACGTAGATCCGGCTGTATTCTACGGGCAAGGCTAATGTGTACGATACATCATTTACCCTCCGGAGGACCTTGAATGGCCTCACATACCGGGGTGCCAACTTACAGGGCAGGCGAAGAGGGAGGTCCCGAGCAGCCAGCCAAATCTCAACCCCCGGGCGGAAGCTGGGGGCCTCCACAACCAGGACTGTCATACTCCCCTCAGACGGTGGTAGGTGCATTGCAAAGTCCACCGCAAGTGTGACCAGGGTCGCTGAGGCACCGGGAGCCGGTGAAGCTTTCCGGCGGGAGCCGCGCACGGGGTCTTGGCCTGAGCACAAACCGAGCAGCTGTCCACGTACCTCCTGGTCAATGCGTGGCCACCAGTACTTCTCGGCAAGGAAGGCCCTGGTTCTGCTTCTGCCGGGGTTTCCCGACGCGGGGGACGTATGCGCCCAGGCGATGAGCCGGCCTCTCACGGGCGTGGGGACGAAGGTCCTTCCTGGCGGGCACTCTCAAGGAGGCAGCTCCAAGCGGATCTCCCGGTCAATGTCTCAAGTGACCGGGCCGATGACACATTCCGGGGGCAGGATGGTGGCAGGTGCCTCCTTGAGGTCCTCTGGTTCCTAGAAGCGTGAGAGGGCTTTGGCGTGAGAGGGCTTTGGCGTTCTTGGAGCCAGGGCGATACGTCACCGAGAACCAGAACCGGGAGAAGACCAGTGACCAGCGCCGGTGCCAGGGGTTGAGGCGTTTAGCTGCTCGGATGTACTCCAGGTTCCTGTGGTCCGTCAGGACTGTGAACGGTTCCTGAGCTCCCTCCAGCCAGTGCCTCCACTCCTCTAATGCCAACTTCACCGCCAGCACCTCTCGGTCTCCCACGTCGTAATTCCTCTCGGGCAGAGAGCTTCTTAGAGAGATAGGTGCTAGGCCGCTCCCGTTGTTAAAGCAGGCTCGATTATTTATAAGAATGGCAATAGGATGATTATTCTTCATGATGTAACAGCCAAGTGACATAATCGTATGTCTGGTTATGACATTATCGTATGTCTGGTTATGACATAATCGTATGTCTGGTTATGACATAATCGTATGTCTGGTTATGACATAATTGTATGTCTGGTTGTGCCCGCTGCTGTCTTGCACCAGCAACAGCCAGGGCCGGAGTGTGACATTGGGAAGTACAAGCCACCATTGTCTATCTATTTACTTGTAATTGATCTCACTGTAAGTCGCTTTGGCGGAAATCACCTGCTAAATGATCTAATTCCAAATAATATCTTAAATTACACATTACAACATTACAACAATTATATTTTGTATTACAATGTAATTCAACAATGCAGCGACTTTGATTAGCTATGTAAACACATTGTGAGAATGAAACAATAGAAGTCAAAAATTTGATTTCAGAGTACAGTATGTGCACTGCAAACATTTTATGACAAACGTGTGGACTTATAGTTTTGTCAGAAAGACACAGAGATGTGTGTGTAACAAAAGTTCAGTATTTCTTTAAATAAAAGGTAAATGGCCTGCTGTATTTCTCCTTTGTGCATGTTGAATTGAAAGTTTATGTTGAATTATACATTTATAATAAACTCCACAACCATATTTCCAGAAACGTTTGAAGCTCTTGTGCAGAATTGGATGTGTAATGTGTCCCTTAGCTGGTCGGTTCAATTCACAATCAGCAACATGATCAGAACAATCTTTTATTGTGCTGGCATTGAGATTCTGTAATTAAAATGTTAATTAAAATGTTACCCTTTGAGGCGTTTTTCTCTTCAGTGAATAGCACTTTGCTTGCACCAACATTTAGAAGAGAAACTTTGAAATAAAAAAAGGGTTATTCAAGGTTTTTCTCCTCGGTGGCAGGTAGTGTCTGACACTGCGAAAGTAATGACACTGCCATTCACATTTCTCCTCATAAGTGGAAACATCGCCCGATAAATGTTCCAAGGTTAGGGAGCGATGGCATTCATTCTCCGTTTGCTTTTCTCTCCTCTTACACAGACTGGTGCTGTGTATGTCTTGATGATGTTCTATGTAGCTTTTAAATCAGAACTTTTCACCAAGTTATCCCTGTCACAAACGCAAATGGAAGAAAAAGTTTATGATATAGAGTTACAAATATGCTTTATCATAGCAATAAATAGTATAATGTTCTAGGTGTAATGCTCCAGCTATAATATTTTTAGAACTTACAATATTATATTTCATAGCTATATATACAGTATATACAACACAGGGTTCAAAAGTCTGAGTCATTCATTTGTTTAATGCGTTCAAAATGATTATTTTCATAATCAATCCGTAGATTATTTCTTCTATAAATCTACGTTATTACTTTAGACTATAAAATGGCAAACTCGGAAGCCAAACAGGCATCTTGACTTGTATTGAGACAGATTTTGTGTTAGATTTTGATGAATGATGAAACCAATAGTGCGAAAGATAGAAGGATATGAGCAGACTTGAGCAGAGGAAGAGAATGGCTCCTAAAAGAGAGATATGGAGGAAAAGGTAGAGAGAGAGAAAGGATGAAGGAATGGTAACAGAATGGGAAACAAACAGAAGGGGAGAAATATGTAAAGAGATAGAGGTAGTGGACTCCACTGTATGGGTATAATCACCAGTACTTATTTTTATTTTTTATCTCTCTACTGTTGTCCATTAAATGTGGATTTTGAAGTGTTTGATGAAAAACAAAGAAGTGTTCAGTGGATAGAAAACAACAACAAATAGTATTCCTCATAACATGGTGATGCTGGCACAAAAATGTAGTGTGGTGAATTTTCACTTCAGAATTATGCACTAAATACACAAATTTTCTACTGATGTGGCCTTGCCTTGGATTTAGGAATTGATTGGATACCTGGTGAGCGTTAAGTCAACATTGAAACGATGTTTATCACTGCACACAACACAACATCACAGGTCAATAGAAACTAAGAATAAATATACAAATTTGGGATATCACTTTAAACATGTTTGCACATGGTGGTTCCTATTACAAAGAAAGCTTTTAATTAAACATATCTATCTAAGAATAATTCCTAATCTCGTTTTAATCAGATTTGGTCATTTGAGGGTAAAAAGTCTCTCAGATAACATGCATGACATGTTATCTACAATATTTAGTTTGCATCCAAACGCATGCATGCACACACATAAAAGACCTCATTAAGTCAGACATGGCAAGATGTCGCAATTTTATTATTATTTTTACGTCCAAACACGCACACACACCAGCCCGTATCCATGAAACGGGGTGTGTAAAAACAAACAGCACCTCCAGGCCTAGTGATGTTCTCATCAAATCATTACTTTTATTAACGGTCAGATGGCTTTTTAATAGAATCACTATATTAGGTCGTTTCTCATTTCCAACGTTCTGTTTCTGCCTTTTAATATTTTCCGCGTGGCTCTGGAGGGCAACACAGAGTATTGGCTTCTGTTTGTTTTTGATCATTTGTTTCTGGCGAAAAAATGTGCACTCCTCAATCTATCTCTCAACTTTCTGTGTCGCTATTTTCTTTCTTTCTTTCTCTTTCTCTCTCTCTCCCTCTCTCTCTCAGGGAAGAAACTTCTTTATTTATATATATATATATATATATATATATAAAGAGAGAGAGAGAGAGAGAGAGAGAGAGAGAGAGAGAGAGGGAGAGAGAGAAAGATATTGGAGGATGTTTCAGTGTTCAACTTGTTGGCTCAGTGCTGCTAGTGTTGACTGGTTGCGGTCAGAGCTGTCGAACGCACGGTGTGTATACCATAAACCACATAGAGTGTGTACCTTACCATATGGTGTGTGTTGTGTCAAGTGTGTGTAAACAGTCTGTGTACCGTAAATGACAGTGTGTACTGTATGCTGCAGTGTGTGTACACAAGTGCACTGTACACTGCAATGTGCACGGTGTGTAAGGTCTGTTGTCGCTGACAGCCTCAGGCGTGTGTTTGCGATAGCCTTTTGCTTGTCACCTTATCTTCCTCCATAGTGACAGACGGGAGTGGAAAGGATTGTTGTTCTGGTGTCGTCTAGTGATGTCTGATGTCATCTGGTATCTTATTTTAATGTCAGGTGTCATCTAGTGATGTCTAGTATCATAAAGACTAAATCCCAGTCAAATCAAAACTACCGTCCTCACTCCCAGGCCAGCATATCTGTTCCATTCAGCCAATGTTTTTCTATGCAGAACGATCTGACGAGACTGAGATCATATAAGCCTATTTTACTCATATTCTAGGCTATATGGGTATCCTCTACTGTATTTGTCAATCACATTTAAACACCTAGTTATTTTTAACAAAGGTACAACTGCGCCTTTGTTACAGCATTACTCTACTACACTTCCCATGAGTCTTTGACAGCGCACACACCAGCATCATGGTGTCATTCATTGCTCCAAACTGCACTCATTGCTCAGATAGTGCTTTGTTACACTTCGTTGCACTTTTTTTGGATTCTCATGACATCCAAAGGAGTTGGAATGCAGGGTTAGATTTATACGGTATGAACGAATTGCTTTATGAATGGCTACTGTTGCGGTGGCTGTGGACTCATGAGAAATGAGAAATGGTGCCCACTAACAATGATATAAGTGGATAAACAATATCTCTTCGAGTTCTATTAAACTGGCCAACGCTGTTCAGACAAAAGGAATGAACTCCTTGACCTGCCGATAAGCATAGCTATGTTCCTATGCTCTGTTTTGTTGGATTTTGTGTTATTAGAAATCACGGTGAGACTTTAAACGCAGTTTTATTACTTCTGAAAGCGTAATTTACGCAAAAAAGGATCTGTTGAATACCCTGTACATTAATCGGTGTAGGCAAGCATGTCAGGATATGTACACTGGAGAAAAATAATCTATCTGCTGCCGATACTAACTGCAACAGAGGTATTCCCATGCAAACCATAAATACGGCTCCGAAAAGTCCAATTCCTGTTGGGATACTTGGCAACATGGTGGGGCCGCACATGAATGCACAAATTGAGGGCTTAGGGTAGGGACAAGGGACCAGTTTGGGATATTGTCTGGTATTGTCTGGTGCTGCCTTGTGATGTCTGGTATTGTCTGGTATTGTCTGGTGCTGCCTTGTGATGTCTGGTATTGTCTGTTGATGCCTGGTATTGTCTGGTATTGTCTGGTGATGCCTTGTGATGCCTGGCATTGTCTGGTATTGTCTGGTGCTGCCTGGTATTGTCTGGTATTGTCTGGTGATGCCTTGTGATGTCTGGTATTGTCTGGTGATGCCTTGTGATGCCTGGCATTGTCTGGTATTGTCTGGTGATGCCTTGTGATGCCTGGCATTGTCTGGTATTGTCTGGTGCTGCCTGGTATTGTCTGGTATTGTCTGGTGATGCCTTGTGATGTCTGGTATTGTCTGGTGATGCCTTGTGATGTCTGGTATTGTCTGGTATTGTCTGGTGATGATGGGTGTCATGATGTCTGGTATTGTCTGGTGATGTCTTGTGATGATTGGTATTGTCTTGTGATGATGGGTGTCATGATGTCTGGTGATGTCTGGTGATGTCTTGTGATGCCTGGTATTGTCTTGTGATGCCTGGTATTGTCTGGTGATGTCTGGTGATGCCTTGTGATGCCTGGTATTGCCTGGTATTGCCTGGTATTGCCTGGCATTGTCTGGTATTGCCTGGTGATGTCAGGTGTCATGATGCCTGGTATTGTTCGGCGATGTCTGGTATAATTTTATGTTGTCGGGTCGTCTAGTGATGTCCAGTTGTCTCGACGCCAGGTGTCTCGATGCCATATTAATGCTAGTTTTTATTATTATACCATAAAATGATTACTGCATGCTTCTCAAGTTAGGGTAGTTAAAGGAATATAGTGTAATAGTATGATTGTTTTAGTATTTTAAAACCTCCTTATGTAGTGTAAATACACACAATGCTGTATACAATACTTACTTTTTGTACAGCATTGTGTTTGGATACAAGGCATGCACACACCCCCTGGAGTCCACATATTTGAGTGCGGTGCGAGGACGCATCTTTGACTACACCTGTAATATGTCACATGATGGTTATTTCACTTTTTCAGGCACAGCGCAGACGGGCTGTGTCTCCCAGTCCCAGCATGCTTTGAGAAACCCAGGGATGGGCGGGGCCTGTCAGAGCAGGCACCTTGTCATCAGATATCCTTGGGGAAGCCAACGTAGCCTCCGTGACTGACAGAGAACACCTCTGTGTGGTCTAGTCTTTCGAGGAGATGTGTGCGACTTTGCCTTCAAATAGAAGCTAAAGATATGGAATATTAGTTTCACTGCCATTGCCTCTGTCATTATTAACGTGGCATCAGCCTGTGTTGTCATCACACAGTCTAATTGGGTTTGGGGCTGATTATCTGGGGTTGGAGAGCCTGGGATACAGGGACAGAGACAGAGTGACTGTGAGCTTCACTGGCAGGTGGTAAAACAGCAATTATAAAACTAAACTGTGTTGCCTCTCAGAAGCGTGTCTTATTTGTATCAAGTCAAGTGATAAAGAAGCAAAATAATTGGATTTTTTTTCTCCTCCTTTTCTCTCTCTCTCTCTCTCTCTCTCTCGGTCTCACTCGCGCTCTCTCGCGCTCTCTCTCCCTCGCTCTCCCTCGCTCTTTGGGAAAGGATCTTTGAACAAAGTTTATTTCATTCCAACCTTTGATTAACGGTTCCCCACTTGAGGCCGTGGAGCCAAAGAACCAAATTATTCTCAAGATCAAGCTTTTAGCCATCTCATTATCTCATTGCAATCTTTTCCTCTCTTCGTCCCTAAACGCCGTCTGAACGGAGCCTGTTTCTTAAACGTTGATATTCTGTCGCTTCTCATTTACTGTTGACCACAGCTCGTCTGCCGAAACGAGGCAGCGCCTTTACACACAGCCAATTAGGGCTAGCGACATGGCAGGCACAGCAAATAACCTCTGTCTGTGTGTGTGTGTGTGTGTGTGTGTGTGTGTGTGTGTGTGTGTGTGTGTGTGTGTGTGTGTGTGTGTGTGTTTGTGTGAACACATTTCGAGGAATGTCACAAACTGGAGGGCGGAACTTAGGGCTAGAGGAGATAAAAGTCAGAGCAGATCAAAGTTCATGCTTGGCTCCTCAATACCAGGCGGTCAGGCAGTAATGACCCTCTGTCTGACTGACAGACGGACGGACAGGCAGACTGGGTAGGGCTGTGAGACAGACAAAGCCAGGACACAGAGACCCAGAAGTCCACTGGAAGTTGGTGGAAGCTTTGCTCCTAGTTTCCAGCAGTAAGTTAAAGGTTGTTTGTTGTGTCCGGCAGGGATGCTGAGATAAACTAATATCCAACTTAGGAAACTGGTTAATCTCTCCACATATAACAGCTGCTATCGATAAGGCTTTTATTATGAAATCCTCCAGAGGATTCGGTTCAGTGACTTCTTGTTGACAGGCCGGTGGCGGTGTGTACTTGGGCGGACAGTGTTGCGCCGTTGGACTGTGTCGTTGTGAGTCACGGCCGGCTGCTTCGCTGATCCTCCACAAACACGAGCGAGCAGGACACTCTACGCTCGCTGAGAGACTCCCCCATTCACCGCGAGGTCTTATCCATGCCGAGATTAAACTGATCAGGCCTAGTTATTGATAAGAGCATTAAAACATCGATTTTTGGCTGCGGATTGGAGTTTCAGTTGACAGAGGAATATAACTGTAAAAAAAAACGCTACCTCAACACTGGAAAACATCAAGTCACTTTAAACATGGAGTGATACACAAGCCCACATTTACTCGGGTAGAAGAAATGACCTTCATCTTCCAATGTAATCCCTACTCTTTTACTTTTCCTTTAAACTCACCTCTCTCTCTCTCTCTCTCTCTCTCTCTCTCTCTCTCTCTCTCTCTCTCTCTCTCCAGAGAACACACTGCCAGAACAAACCAATGTATTTGTCTTAGAGCCAAAAGAAGTGTTCTTTAATATTTTACATATATCTGTATGCTGCAGTCCAACCTGTGGCCTGGAGAGCTAAACATGAAGTCAACTTTCATATAAAGAACCAGGTAATGATTTTTATTGTTTTATGAATGATTTATACCCATCACTGTTACCTCCAGCTACAGTCAACAAGACTAATATTAATGCTTGGTTCATCAATCATTTATGATGTACACAAACACATTTTACACACCCGAAAAAAACAAGTGTGCTTGATTTTTATTTGTATTCATTATCAGGCTGCCATCGATTTAACCAAATACAGGCTTCTGAACTATGGGTATTCTGCTTATACTAAGTATACTGTATATTTATACTATAATACTTAACTGACCTGAAACAAAGCACAGTTAATCTATATATCCTGTAATAAAACAACACAGTTCACATATATATCCCATTAGATCCCAACAATGTCAGGGGTCGGCACCATTGGCCGCGGGATGGAGGGTCATTTACGGTGGCATACAGCACCTATTAGCCATATCTAATTTTTTTTTTTTTTTTAATTATTTTGTCTGTATTTGTCACAATCAGCGCGCATAGGCTCTGTGTCTCCCTTCCCCAGTGCGCACCTGTAGGCTGATTATCCCTACAGGTGCGCCTCCTTAGTTTTTTGATTAGTGGACTATTTAAGTTTCGCCAACAGCACAAGGTGCCAATGTGTATCGCTCCATTGTTTTGGCTCAGGCCCTGTACGTTTGTGTTCCTTTTTATTAAAACTACGCTTTAAAGAGTCGCACCCGCAATTCCGCCTGTGTGTGTTCCTCTGGCTCGCGCTTACTCTCGCTCATCACACACAGACTGTTACAGTATTACTTGTCTGTATGTACTAATATTATTTAGGAGAATCTGGGATATCTGAATATTGTTAAATACAGAACATATTTACATTTACATTTACATTTACAGTACATATGGGCTAAACTACAAAACAGGTAAACTAATTGTTTGTTTAACTCATTGACACACACCCATTCCTCTATGCAAAGTCAAAGAGCAAATCACAGCTGATTTCAATTTCAATTCAATGGAGGTTAATGGAGCTAACAACAACAAAAGGTTAGTCGTGTGGACCCAATTTCCAACCATTTTGGACAAGTAAATCTGGAACAAAATTCATTGTCAGCAGCAATGTTACAATCACATATTTTTTAATGAATCCTGAAAACACTGAGACTCTGAATCTGTTGGATGGGAGTGGATGGGAGAGTGTGAAAAGCAGCAGACTGACTTCAAGGCACCTTCACTGTGGGGATCTAAATTTACAAAAGTTGTGCCACCCACTGGGAAACACAGACTCTGACCACCATGGCCTGTTGGCTGAGCCTGCCGGAGAAGTTCACTCGTTAAAATAGGTGGCCTTTGCATTACAGTTTTAAAAAAAGAATTAAATACTTTCACTTTTTCAAAACTCTTCACACTGTTAGTAGAACAGGCTATGTGGGCTAAACTGTGGCATATTTTTCATTGCTTTGACCCAAACAGCAAGACTACAGCTTTCAAATCTCATGAATTATTTTCTTAGTACAACTCAACTAGGAAAACTGTATGTGTACACAGCACATTTTGCAAATGTTTACTGTACATACTCTTTCCAAAAAGTATTTTCAAAACCTCACAGTACAAATGGACCGCAATTTGGTAAATCAATACCATATTGACATCTATACAAAAGCTTACAGTAAAAGAGTATACGCATATAAGGAAAAAGAAAGAAAAGCACACATTATTTACTACTTTAATCATTTCATCAACAAATCCTTGTGTTATGACTGTGTTCTTGCCGGGAGGAAACTAATGCTAGTGTTTTGGCAGAATGTTGGGCTTCTGGGACATGTGTGAAGTGTTTTGGTAGATTTAGTGCATTTTGGGCATGAAATGACCTGCCAAACTGCATAAAAGAAAAGAGATGTGTGAAGAGTTTTGAAAATGTGAGAAATGTGTATAACCAATGGCAAACAATGATAATGTCAACATTTTAGATATATGTATGCAGGATGTGCGAAAAAGTCATTTCACACATGACAACAGTCCATACCGGCTGACAACTGACCATTCGGAGGCATTTGTCCAAAGGTTTCTACTTACGAGCCAGAGATTGGGATAAAAAAGGGAGAAGTAGATATGGGGACCACACTACATAGCCTAAGTAAGTCCAATTTTCTTGCATGTGTATGTGTGTGTTTTGGACCGGGAGGAAGACACAAGTAGGCCTACAGAAAGAAAGAAAAAACATTACAGTAAATAGTTGACTGTTTATACAACACAACATAGTCTACATCTATATACTGCTATATCTCACCACAGTACATATATACTGTATATATACCAGTATATACAGACACCAGTACTTTATTTCGCTGTCATAGCTCCTGACTCAATTTCTTCTTTGTTCATGACAGTATATTAGAGGTTAGAAGTCATTCTTGTTGAGAGAACAGTAGTGATAATCCTAATTGTATATTTATGTCCCTTAAATGAGTCATTATTTATGTCCGTTAATTATTGCTAACAGAACCAGCTCCATTAGCTTTTGGCTAATTACTGATTTGCTCGCAGGACTAATTACAAAGGCTGCAGAGAAACCTCTGCCTTGGCAAATATTATTTTTAAATATTTGACGACACTGCAGGGTGCCCCCCACCCCTGCAGGACCATTGTCATTATAGAGAGAGAAGAGAGAGAAGATGTCTTTAAAAAAAATCAATTTCTCCAGACATGGATATAAATACAAAGAGGCCATTTATAGGTAAGTTCAGGTGTTTCCGTGGCAACGCATTTGACGCCGGCGGAGCATCGCAGTCTGGCCTGGTGATCTGGGTCGGCCTGGGTCGCTGGTGGGACTGGTGTGAGTTTGCAGCAAAATCCGAGTTTCTCTCTTATTGATTTGGAGACAATTAGAATTCATAGCATTTCTCTGCCAAATGAAAATTCAGCAGCTCTGTCGTATCGCAGCAGAATAATAAGCCAGCAGCATGTCGCAGTATTCCCTGTGGTTCTTGGGCCGTTCTTTCTGTTTTTGCTTTAAAGTTTCTTCAGGTTGGACAGCCGCACGTCTCGTTTCCGGTGCATTCAGCCATAATTGCTCCTGCTGAATTCCTGGACAATAGGGCGGTGGAAGGCCAGTTTCCAGGAAGGCCCACCCTGCTCTGAGACCCACAGGAGAGCTTGTCTTGGGATGGGTCACGGTCGTGACCCAAGTCTGAACCCAGGACAAGAGCTTCCCTCCGGCTCTCTAATGAGAAGCCTCATTATGGTGACATTATGCTCCCGTTTAGTCAACCGCACCTTTGAAGGCAAACCACAGCCGCTCCCGCTCCCAGCCCGACGCTCCGCGGAATACCACTTCAGACGCCCGGCCACGATAGAAACACCTTGAGGAGCGTCACCTCCTCGCCTGTCTGCTGCGGGATTAAAGGCTGTGTGGCCCGGCTGCCACCTGCCATCTGGTTTAAGGTGTTTTTAAGGTTTTACGGCGTGTGTTTGTGTGTGTTTGTGCCGCTGAAGGCCGACAGCTCAGCGAAGCGTCAGGCGACAGCGGGACAGCTTCCTGCCACTGGATTAGCATTAAAGTGGAGGTTTCTTTCCCATTAGCCTCTCAGGCAGCACCTGACAGCAAGACTTCATAAAACCTGTCTTGTTGTGCTTCACCTTGACAACACAGGCTGAATACCTTTACACACACACACTGTGTATTATGGGATACATGAAGACTTATTCTTCTGCAAACTGCAGCGCAACCCTGTCTGCTCGCTGGACAAAACTGTCAAATAATTTACATCCAGCGTTATTTTTTTCTAGGACCTTTAAGTGATTTCACTGGATGTGTTGGAGGAGTAGTGTGAATTATATTGTTTGTGTGCTACCTCTTCTAATCATGTTCTTTTTATTCTTATCCAAATAGCGGTACTGTATTTCAGCTCAAAGTAGTTTCTTTTAACCGAAGAATTTAATGGCGATTGGAGAAAGCGCAAATATTATTTATGTATGTTTATATATACTGTATACACAACCATGGAAAAAATTAGGAGACCACTGCACAAATATAACATCTATATACAATTACATTTATATTTAATACATTTAATATATTTATATTTATATGTTTTAAAAATATTTAATATACACTTTTTTACATTTTTGATATTTACATTAATATATTTACAAGAATATGCAGTGGTCTCTTAATTTTTCCATGGCTGTATATATATATTATGGCAAGCCAAACTGTATATTTACTGTA
>JAOEHI010024666.1:0-15605 GCA_025447815.1 Percopsis transmontana
TATATTCTGAAAAAGTGAAAGCGTGGATAATATCTAACATGGGAAACACACAGCAATACCCAAAGATGGGAGTGTAGAAATACGGCTTTTGTGTGTTTGCGTTCACATGTTTGCATAAAGGCATGCTAATGCATGTTTGTTTGTGTGTGTGTGCGTGTGTGTGTGTGTGTGTGTGTGTGTGTGTGTGTGTGTGTGTGTGTGTGTGTATGTGGGTGTGTGACTGACAATAAGAGGCTCCTTTTTCTGACCATTATTGTGCACCTCTGCCACATCTGAATAAAAGAATAACGCAATGATACCGACCTTTAAGAGATAGCCCTTTGTAATTGGCTCACAGCAGTCGAGAGCTCCTCACATGGAGACACAGACAATACAGTAGCACCCCATAAGTGCATAATGAAAAGGGATAGGCTGTATGCATTACGAGTGCTGCCGTGGAGTTTTCACCTTGCAGGCTGTCCGCGGTGACCTTCCCACCACTGCCAAGGCGGTTGATGAAGTGGAATGAATTCAGAGATGTTCTATCTCCTCATATCTGCTATCAACCCCAAAGAAACAAGCTTGCCAAAAACTCTTATAGCTACAAAGCATCCAGTGCCAAATGGGAGAAAATTAGTTTGATAACTAGCTCAATGTCATTATGCAAGTACAATACGCGTTGCTGCGTCATGGCTTTACACAAAACGAATTCCAAAACGGTTGTTTGAAAACATTTTCGAGCACCTCCGTCATTTGTGGGGGCGGTATTTGTTCTGCCACATAGCTTAGTATGCACTTTGATTTTAGCATAAGTTGTTTGTCAGAAGCAGATCTACAGATAAAAAGACTTTCCACTGCTGCAAGCCAAATCACACGGGATCACATTATTTCACACCCAGAAATAACAATCTCGCACCCCTGAAATCTCATCCAGAGCGAGTCTCTTCCCAGTGTACACAATTCTATACGTGGACACATAACGCATGTAAAGTAGCGATTCACAAAGAGAATGAAGAGAGGGTCTTCAATTCCTTATTGCAGTTGGAGGCCAAGTGAGACAGACGGAGAGCGGGAGCAATATGAGTGATAGAAAAGATGGAGACAGCGGATGTGTGTGTGAGAGATAGAGAGAGGGAGATAGAGAGATTATAGATTAGGCTGGCATACTGATATATGAACAGTTAAACGTGCTGCTGCTGTCACTACACACAATACATTTTCAAAAACCTTTCTCCTCCTCCTCCTCGGATATCGCCCTCGTCTACCTCCTCGTCTCAGAGATCTCTGCTAATGACCTGAGGTCCTTCCCTGATTTGGCCCCAGCCATCCAAAGGATTATGAATAATGCATTGACTCTAAAATTGCAAACGTAATCCTCTTAAAGCTCCGTATGTACCCTGGCAGGCCACATTGTCTGTTCCCATCGCCCTTCAGTTTGTCATGCTAAAAACACTGAATGTATGTCAAATGTATGTCAAATGTATGTCAAATACAAAATGAAAATGAAAATAACACGATTGACTTGTTATGACCACACTAGGGGCTCAAACTTGGGTGTTTTACAGGATGAGGACTGGGGGGGAGGGGGACTGAATCCATTTTCCTTGCGGTGGTATAGCTGCAATATTGCTGAGTCATGACATTATGCCTCCTTACAAGCTAGAAGAATGAAAAGCCTTGCTCAAAGGATTATCTCGCCACATCCTTGTCAGTTTTCATTCATTTAATGACTGGACAGTAGATGCACCTCCATATTTACATACCATAAAACCATCTATCTGCTTTTATTCATTCAATTATTTAATGGTATTAGAGTGGCCTTCTGATACCTGCTGACATCTACAGCAGCATCAGCAGCGACAGTACTGACCTTGACGTGAGCGTGTTTCACAAGTGGATTAAATAGAACTAACACTGGCCATAATACAGTATGTACACTTGTTACCTGGCATATAATATAAAACATGTTTCTTACTACACCCGATTAGGCATGCCACATGTCACCGGACTGCCCTTACATAAGTCAACACTGTCTTTATCTTACCAATCTAACTCCACTAGGTGCATCCGTGATGCTTTATGTATGATGAGAAGTACTTCATTACTGTTGAAGCATGAAACGACAAACCGTTGCCCCAGACACAGCATTCTGGGAGAATTTGTTAAACTGCAAGGTAATAATACTTTACATAGTCTGTATAAATACAATTTGAGCTTTTCATTGCAACGTACAGTATGTGTGTGTACATGTGTGTGTGTACATGTGTGTGTGTGTGTGACACTGATAGCTCTCCCTACATGCTAAGCATGTCCTTTCTTAGTGTTGTAGGGCACTTTCTAAGCACGGCGTAAGCCCCATGCGCACATGTGCACATGCACGTGTGTGGATGGATAACACACACACACACACACAAGCATGCGCACACACACACTCCGAAGCTGTCTCCCAGAGTTCATCGCGTCCAACCGGGCTGCGGTTTACACCTGTGATACTGTGCTTCATGACATTGGCTTAAAAGATTTATCACTGAGCAGCACTTTCTGCTACAGTGGAGTAGCAGGGAGGTTTAAAAAGCTCCCATTGCCCTGAAAGCCCTGGGTGTACGACGCATGCATGGACCTGGTTACGTTAGGCGAGGCTGGGCTAGCTTCGACTTGAGAGCCTATCAGCTGTGGGAAAGGAGATTTCCTCATAAGGTCATCAATAATCTTGATGTCTCCATCAAATGTGCGGTTTGCAACCAACGTGGGTTGGCTTTCGCAAATGAATACATTTTTAATATCTTGCAGTGTTGCTAAGAAGCTCTGCACCTGCTTACTGGTTATGAATCAAGTGGATTATAGTTATATGATAGGGCAAAGTTGATGATTTGGTTAGTGAATGGTAAAAAAAATTAAAGCAACAAGCTGGTGTGGATAACATATTTCTATACAAATCATAAATAATCACCCTCTAATGTAACCCCCTTAGAATTAAATAGTCATAAAATCTGTCTGGTCTGTCTGTCTGTGTGTGTGTGTGTGTGTGTGTGTGTGTGTGTGTGTGTGTGTGTGTGTGTGTGTGTGTGTGTGTGTGAGTGTGAGAGAGAGAGAGCGAGAGAGAGAGAGAGAGAGAGAGAGAGACAGCTATGTATGTGATGCAGTGCCCTGGAGTATTGCAGAAAATACATGTCATTACTCAATTAATTACGATAAGTCAGAAACCCCAATCTTGTCAAATTCCTCCTTGAAAAGTACACTTGTCTATCTTATACCAATTCATCTTCATCATTCACAGCCTAGCATTAGCACTTGGCAATAGCCATTGCCAAATACAGCCAACAATAAGAGATATACGTAGATATTCTTTTTGATTATCTTTTTAGCTAAACCATCTGATTTACTGACAAAGATGCATAGATGCAAAGATGACTATTGTGTCAAGCTGCCGGTAGCCTAAACGTGACAGAAACCTTAATCAATATATGCCAATATATTTGATACATAAAAACCATTGCTTGCTCATAGCCTACTGTATGAATGAAACTAGTCTACCCAATTACTAAAATGCAGAGTATCTCTCTCTATATCTCTCTCATCTCTACATTATCCACACATTCAGGGACCACCTATCACCGAAATTGGTGCTCCATGATAATTAATGCAGGCCTACCCATCTGATAACATTAGTTATATTGACTTGAATTGAATATAAATATTGTCTTAAATATTTCCCACTCTAAGTGAAGGGAAACTGCTCTAACTGCTCATAATGTACCTGGAACAAAAAAAACGAAGGCTACCCACGTTTTACCTTGAGAAACAGATCAGCGGTGCAAAGGACAAGAACGCGCAGATCTCCTGTGCCGGTGCTTATCCATGTATTCAGTGGGCGCCGGGCTTGCGTCCAGCCACGGGAGCAGCTCTCACGGGCTGCCAGAGGACCAGTAAGGCAGCCAGCGCACTGACAGCTGGAGTAGTTGTGGCACATCGGCAAAGACTCACATCACCCGGACGAGAGAAAACAAAAAAAAAGACATTGCTTCAAAACCAGACCCCCCCCCCCCCTTTTCCCCGTCTCAGTTCCCGTCCTCACCTCATCCACGCGTCAACTGTCACTTATCCCCCTTCGCGGTCCTACACTCACCGGGAACAGGAACGCACACACGCAGCGGAGATCTCCATCTCGCACTGCCGCTGCTGCAATCCCTGTGCATTTGTGATTGAGTTTGGTTGTGTGTAGGCTGTGTGTGCGTGCGTGCGTGTGTGTGTTTGTGTGAGAGAGAGAGAGGCTGGGAGGGAGGGGTGGGTCGGTACCGCGAGGGGAGGGGGGAGGGTGGGTGGCTGTAAAGAATAGTATGTGCGCTGCCGGGAAAGTCCAGACTCGTTCAGCACCGTCGGTCAGACCCCATGCATCAATGGTAAAGACGCTCTTATCTCGTCCTCTGAGAGTGTACCGGCTGGTTTCTGTGTCAGCGACTTCTTATATAATCTGAAGGACTTTGGTGACGGCGAGGCAAAGCTGCAAAATAATAACGCATTGCTATTTAATTGGATGTCTCCTGGCCTCGCTACTTTTTTCTGCATCTGACATGTTGTTTGCGAGGTGAAGACAAGTGGGCTGAAACGAGCAAAGGGACAGAGACACTGTAAAAATGGTGAGAAGGTCAAGATACTATTGTATGCAGGCGGTGTTAATGGTAAACTGAGGGTGTGTGTGAGAGAGAGAGAGAGTGAGAAAGAGAGAGAGAGAGAGAGAGAAGGATGCAGTACCATTTTTTTTAAGTTTAAATGAAACACATGGAATTATATTTATGTATGTATTTATTTATTTATTCAACTATTTCTTCTATTCAGAGAGTATACACCAAAACATCACAATAGTGAGCAATATAAATACTTTTTATGTACAGTATACATCACAAGTAAGAGTCTATCAAATACACAAATCTTGCCAATCCTGCCATTACACTCAAATTCATTTTAAATGTAATTTTGGTGATTCAGGAACATTGGATTTATTTTCCAAGAATTCAAACGTGCTTTGAAAAAAATGTAATTACACCAAGAACCAGAAGCCGTTTGTGCAAGTGGCATATTCACTGTATTGAATATGATGTAAGTGCCATTCAATTGGTTCACTTGTTCTTCTCCAGAACAACATTTGGCAGGACACCCCTGACCATCCTTGACAGTCTATTTCACATCGGTACATGAGGAGGTTCTTGCCTGAACTTCCTCTCATATCTTCGAATAATTATTGAATAAACTCAATCAATCAACCAACAGACATCTGTAGCTGACGTACAGTAGATCAAACCCCACCTTCTGCTACAATATGGTACTTACTATACTATATGGTATTTGCTTATGCACATATGCAACCTGAAGAGTAGAAAACATTTTTTTATTTTCTTTTAAGCAGCTGACTGCTGAGTGCTGCACTCCTTATTGATATAATTGTCTGTTTTCCCCCCATTCAGCCCAGCCCATTCATAGACTTACAGCTGGCTTGCAACTGCAACCCAATGCGCAACAGTCCCACCACAAACCTCGGTCCTCGCTTGTTGTGGAATCCAGCTGCAAATGTGACTGAGCTTAACAAATGGGAACGACGCAACTTTGACAATTGAGGGAAATCTCCCCCTACAACACATTCTCCAACCCCTTCCTCCGGGGGCTCTGAGGGGTTGGAGTGTTACGCAAGCAAGTTCTCTCCCTCTCCCTCTCTCTCCCTCCCTCTCTTCTGAGAGATGACTGTCAACGTAGCATCTGGATCCACGAGGACAGCTCCAGCCTTTAGGGCCAACGCACATACATACTTTACAGTACTTTAATGTAGTCCCCCCTTTTCTTAACCCTCCTATTGTGTTTGGGTCAAATTTGACCCGTTTTTCAAGTTTAGATGTGTGAAACATACTTTAAATTTTTTTTTAAATGGCAGGGAGTCCAAGATCTAGACTGCTAGACTATCCTACATTGCGAAATAATATAAAAAATTATGTTTCATGCAAAAAAAGCATATTTACTTCAATTCAATTGTAGAATGGCACACAACAAACACACATCTCACTCTCTTTCACTCACACGCATTCAGGCATACACATGTGCACACACACACACACACGCACACATCTCCTGTCCCTCAGCTGTATAGCAGTAAATAGGCTTGAGCTTTCTTGGACTGACCGCATACCTGGCACAGCGCACACGCACGCACACACGTCACTCACTTTGTATACTGTTATGCTGTTATTATTACGGGAACCATTTCTTTCTCGCATACGAGGTGGTGAAAGGGGGGCAGGATAGTCTAGAGAGGTCTGGGTGTTGGACTCCCAGCCAGAAGGTCACGGGTTCAAGCCCCAGAATTGGCTTACCTGTAAGCAGCCTTGAGCAAGATGCCTAACCTCTATCTGCTCTACCTCTATGTAATAGCACCATGTAATTGTAAGTCTCTTTGGATAATAGCATCTACTAATTGTAAATTGAATGTTTTGTCTGTGGGGGAGTGGTTATAGAAATCACCCTCTCATGGTTCTAAAAAAAAACAGCCAATTCTGTTAATCAAAAGCAATAAAATAGATAAATTGTGCCTATTTTAAACTAAAAACGATTTGTACATTGTATGTTAAATGGAGTCTAAAGTAAATAAAAAAGTAAGTATAAATATATTATGGTTATGGATGAATAAAAGGTTACTTAGCAGATAAGACATTTTACTGGATGAAAATTAATGTTTTTTTCAGTGCTAGTTAATTAATTCAAACACGGGTCAAATTTGACCCGCAAACACTAACGGTGTATACCCTTTTTGAACACATTTACATTTACAGCATTTAGCAGACGCTTTTATCCAAAGCGACTTACAATTAGTACGTCACAATAGGAGGGTTAAAGTAAGTGCGTATAGAAATTATATTAAAAAGTGCTGATGACTGGGAGAAAGAGGAAAGGGGAAAGGGGGACCGGAGGAAGACAGAGGCTGTTTAGAAACAAAATCCTATTGTCAGTTAACTTTATGAGGCTGAGGGGTAGGGGTGTTTCTCTCTGATCTTGCCTGCATCCCTAGGTGAAACAGAAATGTTGACATTAGCATATTATGACATCAGATGAAACACCCAAAGCAGTAAACCCTCATTTTCATCTCTCATCTAAATTATTCAAGCCTTCTCCTACTGTATGCGGGCAAATGTGTGGGGACTGGAACCAGTAAATTGCACAGAATTACTCCCCGAATCATGAATATAAAAAATTTCTTTTTCTCACTATCAGAGGTTATTGTCACACATCCAAACTTTAGCTGGTACTAAGGGTTTGGAACTATATATCTTAAAAGCCATGCTTTAGGATGTAGGCAATAATAATCTTGTCATCTTGTCATTTTGTTCAAATCAGTCCATTTCATGTCACATTGAAAACAAGCTTAACGCTTGGTGGTGTGCAGGATCCAGCATCACCAAGCATTTTCTAAATACTTAAAAGCGCCTTCTTTGAGCAGGGAGTTTAATTTGTAGTCACATAGACCTGCGTCACATAGTTTTTAAATCCACTCACCTTGAAATCTCCTTTTTGTGAGGAACTCCTTTAAGGCAAACCATGCCATTGGATGAAGCACACACACACGCACATGCACATACATTAGCCCTCATTGATGTCAGCATGATACTGGGGACCTTTCTTTGCACAGTTCTGCACCCAGTGGCCAGATAATAGACATGTAAATGCCTAATACACAGTGGCAGCTGATAAAAAATATTCTAGGTGGCGCTATTTGTGCAATATTCAGTCAGTTTCAGTAACCATCCTAATACAATATTAACACAAAGTGCGGGATACCAGTGCTCTGTGAAATAGTCAGTAATTATTTAATTGGCATAAAAAAATCAGCAGATTAATACAGTAGATAATGAAAATTATCATTAGTTGAGATAGCCAAGCCTTTCTGTTATACCAATTAAGGACGAAGCCTCTGTGCACTTTACTGTTTTCGCTAGCCTGCTGTGTTCTTTGACTTGTAGTTTCTCCTCTAAAGTGTTCCTCTCAAATGGATTTTGGAGACGAGAGCTTAATGAAAACGATCAAATTTTAACTTAGTCTAATACACATGCAACTCAAAGCCCCAACAAAAACGTTCATCGTGAGATAAGTTGCACTCCTAAAAACGTGGATCTTGTTCTGATTGGTTGAAGGTGCTCCCATCATCTGCTAGCCTAGCACCTGTGTTTGAAAATCAGCAGCTACATTTAGATGTATCTTTTTAACCATTTAAATTTACTGTAGTAGCAACAGAAGGTGGTGCTACATTGCAAAAAAAATATCTAAAGTTGTCGATGTGGGTCTTTGACTTTCTCCATTTTAGGAGGCTCTTGTTTTATAAAAGTACTAGTCAGTAAAGCCGCGATGAACACATTTTAGAGCAACAAACTATTAATTGCCATTAATGGCCCAGGCAAATTACCTTCACTATCTGTAAAACCCCCACACTCAAGGCACTTCTAATGCAGATGAACACATTTCCATTATACACACACACACACAAATGTACACACACACAAACACACACAACCAGAAGCAGACAATATAAAATGTATTGTTACATAACCAAATTATTTGCCTGGTGAGTGCAGATTATTATACTTCTTTTTTGTTTTATTTTTGAGAGTAACTTTATCCATTTAGAGTTATACTAAGTGCAATTAACCCCCCCCCCCCAGCCACTTAGCACTTAGCCCTACCCCTCTGTTTTGCACGAGAATGCAATTGTAATATGTCACATTTTCTCTAGGAGTCTAACCATATAGGGGAGCTGACATTTCCCACAATGCATTGCCGACAGGTTTACAAATAACTGTTTTACAGTGAAGCATTCGAAAACATTACTCAATGAATATATGTTGATCCATATACAATGTGTTATGTAATTATGTAATTAAATCTTGTTTGTGACATGCCATCATACAAATTTAGCATGCTATGACAATTCCCACCTGCTTTATCCATTTGCCTTCTCTGGCGGCGAGCGTTAAATATGAACTACAAAGATGGCTTCCCGCAGATACTCTCATTGGGTCATTGGCGTTCAAAGCGCATCCCTTCCAGTGGGTTTGCGGTGGCGAGTGCTCGATGCTATCTTTTCTCTAGCGGGCTGTGGGAAACCTCTCTGAAAACGATCACAAACGTTTGTTTATTTTGTGCTACCACAGGAGACAACCTTTACCTTTGGAATGTCTATTTCCATTGCATTTGGAGTTTCCAGCTATAGCAAACTAACAGAAGCAAAAGTTTTACGTTAAAACGTAAACTGTCTATAGACTAACTGTCTGTAGACAGTTAATTTCTATAATTTCTAACTTTACTTGGTCGCGGAGTGATACGGATCTGTGCAAAGGAATTAAACGTCATGGCCGTTGTATACGCTCATTATTCCGCTACTATGAACCAATCAGATTGCTTGATTTGAGCTACCCGTTTTATAATGTAAGATCAGGCAACAGACAGGAAATCAAGCATCTCTGCAGCATGTCCCCTCTTTATAATAAGGATAAATGGCTTTTTTGTATCCATAGATTTAAGAGAATGGGTGAGAAGGTTTCATTTATTACACAGCAGTGAAAGCTAATTTGAATGCTTGATTAAAAGCTCTGATGTTGACGTTCTGATACAGTAGCTTTATTTGTAGGCAGAGCATGTATTAAAGAAAACACTGTACAGATCACAGATTATCTGGGCACAGGTTAAACCTCTGATGTATCCTTAGATACATTACATTGACATTCGTTCAACTTTTTTGTAAATGTTGGTATAAAATCGACGTCTATGCCAAGGTTATTATGTTCATAGCCAGCCATCAGAATCAACAATGATATACCAAGAAATATACTTAAATATATCCTGCATTGTGAGCTGGATAAGTGGTTTTTAATATAATGTTGGAATAAAAACTTAAAAACAACAAAATACTACAATGTTCCTATTTTTAAGTTTTTAAGTTTTCTGCAATTAAACAACTTTTTTCTCAAATACTTATGCTATGTAAAAACCATCAAGATTAAAATTTTCTTCCTTTTAGACCTATTGTGTATGCATGCTGCTGTTCTCACAGTCAGGGGAATAACTGTAATGGTCTCTGGTGGGAGACCTAATACTTCATCTTATGGTTACTTCCAAATCAACTGTCAACATCAAGTCTGACAGCACACTTCAAAGTGGGAAAGATGATCTCTCAAACTCACTGCCCCTGAATGTGCAGCCCCTATCTTGTTATATCGGCTTTAGTTCAAAACTCTAGGATGTATGGTTTTGTGGCAGGTTATGATCCTAATAACACAGAAGATTATTTTTTGCTAACTTCAACATTTAACTGGTTACCAGTCAGTGATTAGCTATGAAAAATATTAATAGCTGACAACAAACAAGTAAATGCATAACGGCAGTATGATAGCCATATTTCTTATCTGTTAGTATAAAAACCCATGAACCCACACTCAATGGACCATCAGTGACTCGTGACTCACCAAATATGGCTTTACAGTGTCCTCATGCGTGAAGAAGTCATCACTGCTCATCCAAATTAAATCAATGTTTCTCATCAGCTTTTCCCTTTGAGTTCATATACTATCTTGTTTGGTGGCTGCCCCCATTGGCCATTTATGTCCTATTTGTGCTGTGTCCTGTCTTGTATGTAAAGTGGCTATACTGCATACTATCTGTCTCGTCCTTTTCTGTGTCTTGCTCTGGTTATCAATGTACACCAACTATTGCAGTATGTAACATTAGCTACACAATAGACAATAACCACATATTGGTAATGACATGTCAGGGAATGCAGGTGCCTCATTCATTTAAAGATTTTAAAGCTATAATCACAAACTTTGTTCTCAACTAAATGCCTTTTATGCTATTTATTTTCAATACAATAATGATTGAGCCTACTCACGATATACAAAAGGTCAAAGATTGATTAAAAACATTCTGGGATTGCCTCTGCGTGAATCCTCTATTCTAGAAGCCCTTTCAAGCTGTGCTTGTTGCTTGTTACAGAAGCTTCCTCTTGTTTTGCAACCTGAAAAGAGCTCAAAATAACAAAAGAGGCAAAACATATTAAGGAAAAGGGGTTTCGTATTCACCAAAGTCCCTGATTAAAAGAAAGGAAAATAGCAAAGTCAGTGTGTGGTGTGTTGCCACACTGCATAAATGAATACCTTGTTATCTCTCTGTGCATGTGAATCTGACCCTGTTTCGTATCTTAGTAGGAAAAGGTCCGTTCTGCTTTCTCTACAGCAGTAATAGTATTCAGTTCAGCATTTAGCTTAAATAAATATTGTTATATTTCATCTGCTCATATATACCTATTGTTGTGTCTTTCTAACCACATAGAACACGGCCAGACACGCATCTGCACACGCACAAACACACACACACACAAACACACACACACACACACACACACACACATTTGCACATGCTCAAACATTACACACTACATAACATCATGCTGTTAGCACTGCAGAAGGAAATAGAAATTCTAATCACGGTCGTGCACATGAATATATCACCTGCTCTGAGGGATAAACCATTAGGGCTTCCTCCCCACCTCCCACCCCTTTCCTAGACTGTCTATCCCTGGCCCTCATTCTCAGCTGTCCCACTATCTGCACTACTTCATATACAGTACTGTACATAGTGTCAGATATCACATATCATGGAACCTTGATTATGGTTGGAACCTCTGCTGGGCTGTCTCCGTTCCCTCCATTGGAGGCAGGCCCCAGCCTGAAAGTGGCAGATTGCACTGGAAATGTAACCATGACAGCTTCAAATCATTCCCCCAAATAATCTGTCTCAATTCAAACACTCTTGAGACGCGGCCGGAGCTCAGTATTACACAAGTGAAGTTGTCTGATCTGTCACGAGCAATAACGGAAGTGTTTCCTCAGCTTATAAATCCCAGCGATGATCTACCCAGCGATGATCTCTCTCTGGACTGGACTCGTGCTGAATTTATAGATGTCTACAGAGTAGATTTGAATACATTTTGACTAAATATGATCATTGTCAGTTCTAATCCTCCGTAAGTGCAAGTGCACACAAGATGCACGCACGGACATGCGCATATCTTCTCTATTTTTCCTACAGATGCTGTGATGCTTCATTATTTTGACTAAATCAATGATGGACTTTTTTATTTGTTTATTCACATGTATGTTTTAATATATGTGTCACACATGCTGTATTTCTGACACATTGCTGAAAATCTGGAATAAAAATAAGCGCATTTCAGGCGTTTTCTTTCGGTGCAGGCTGTAGGCTCAGCTGAATATCTCTCTAATTGGATGGAGATAATTATAGTTGTGTGACATAGGTCACAGGCAAATTGGTTATTCTGGCATAAGGAGCAGGGGGTTTCCAATTATGTAACCATAAATGTAATGTTTTCCCCTGTCAATGCCTCTTCTCTCTGCTTCTGGATACAGAGACGGTGGTACAGGGATGGCATTTTTAAACACCTAAAATATTAACAAAAATGCAATGTAAGATTTGAGTTTCTCAAATGGTGGCTTAGGTGAATACAGGTATAGGAAGAAGAACATCCAGGTGATATATGCGTTCACATAGCAAACAATTTCTTTCAATTGACATCATGTCAATAAATACTTGTCAGTTGTGAAATTACGTGTCTCTGACGCTAAAGTATTTGGAGAGTCTCTCTAGTATCAAAGAGGCAAGAGTATACATTTGAGAGGCAAAAAATGATAACATTCATTCATGCAATGAAATGAAGTTCCTCAGAGCATTTCTCCCTCAGGCCACTGACAATCCCTTAAGAATAAAAAGTGTGGAAGGCAAGGCAAAATAAATAGTGCTTTAAAATATTGGTATGGCTTGTAAGTAATTTTTTGCTTGGCTGAAACCCTCTGCAGTGGTCGTTTGTATACTAGATTATGACAAGTGTTGCACAGTCTGATATACAATATGATGTAAGCTAGCAGGACTGGTGCATAACATGATAGAATCTCTCTTGATACCTGGATTTACAGTCTGCAGTTCTGTGTGAGTTTATTTCAGGCACATATTGTTTTTCATCCACATTGTCAACACAAATATCTTATTAAATTATGGATGAAATCATATTTTCTCCCCTAAACATTATATTATGATAAGCAGCAACAGACATTTTTTAGGCTATTCAAATATTAACTTATGCACAGTTTCTACAGACACACACACATACTCACACACATACAAACTCAAAGCTTGACTTCATTAACAGTATATTTATCAAACATGGTGCTTTTTTTGAGCAACCTTTATCATTGATTCTAGGTGATGGAAGCTCGTGGAAATCCCTCGCTGCTGCATTCTCACATGACCCATTAGACCAGTCTAGAAGTACTGGGCTGCTGTAATTGCCTCTTGCTGTTTTATCTGCCTGTACTCACTCAAACAGAAGTATGCGGTTAAATAATTTGTTGTGCTGAAGAAAAAACAACGACTTTCCTCCAGCCACAACATTGATTTAGAATCTCATCTCCTCCTTGCGTCTGTCTTCCCCCATTATATTTGATATAATAGCACATGACAATGTGGTTACATGTCATATATCAAGACGATGAAGACGCCAGCGGCATCATTCTCCACCAATTGACAGCTACACACAATCATAATAATGAACAGACACATTAATATCTGATGAATTTGCAGTTTTGCATCATCATTTAGAGAAAATACGTCAACACCTGTTCTTGCCATTTAAAGAAATTTGTCTGTACAGGTAACTCTCTTAGAAATATCACAAGGCAGTCATTTGAATAAAATGCCTCGCTTTGCCAAGAAAAATCTCTCTCAGCTATATAATTCCAAAGATTAATGGAGGGTCTGTTCCAGCCATTAATAGTTTACTGATTAGAAACAATATACGTCAACGTTCAGATGTATGCTCGCTCCTCTCGGCTGCGTTGCTGTTAACGAAACCCAGTCGTTTTCATTTTGGCTGCATTGAGTAATAGCCCAGTAAGCGTGCCCTCCTAATTGTTCCTGTCAGGCTTGTAAATCAGGGAATTCTCCTCCTCTACATCACTCAGCCTCTTCTTGCATAATCCTATTAAGCACAACACTGTCTAACTGAGTGCAGTGTTACTGCTTAGGGGAGCTCAGACAATATATTTATTTCAAACGCTCCTCTCACTGCGAGATATGCTCACCAATTAACCCTTTTAGCTATTTTTTATGTTTTTGTTTTTTTGTTTATAAATGTGTGATCATCACCGTTGTGCTATGGAATCCTGTGTCATGGAAAAATATACAACAACAGATGCTCAAAATTGGTTTACATATTCAATATTCATATTTAGTATTGCATTTTCATTGAGTTTCTTTTTTGTGCATGGCACAACAAATCTAATGGTATCAAACAGCATAACCTTTAATATTCTAAAACAGAATATTATGTCAACTTCATTCATGATACCATCATTACTAACATTGTGTTTGTAGCTTGTGTGCTTGGATGTTTGCAACATAAAAAGTAATGCACTTTTGAATCAAATGAGCACTGTCTAGCATGACTTGATGTTACAAGAAGCGTGTGTTACCATCATGTCTCAGCATCAAGCCACATGTCAAACGCTGATCAATAATAACTCTTAATAACTCTCTCTCTCTTTTTTACTCACACTAGAGACAATAGATCTGAGATAAGATGTCAGCATTAGCAATTAGATGGATGTTAACATGAGAGACACAGTAATACAATTATGAACCAATAATGTAATAAAATGTTATTGTCTGTAAGGAAGTCCACCTTCAAAGAATTGATAAAAGGTGAGTAGATATAGTAGATCATTACGTTTAGTGAATCCATAAAAATATATGTTAGACGGGTTACGAAGGCTGGTGCCTGTACTGTAGATGGGGTCTAATGGTGTTACAGCCTCCCATGACATTTCTTTAAGCCTACCAAGCTAGATGAGCCAATCCTGTCCTGAGGCCATCCAGGAAATTAAGTTAGCCAGTGGGCTGCCCCAGACAGTTTGTGGCAGGTCAGTTTTTCCTCCTGTTCAAAGCTCCAAACACTTAAGCTATTAACCTGTTTTTCCTTCTGAAGATCAGGATGGATTACCCTATCTGCCCATCTTCTCATTAGAGCTTCCCTTTTTACAATGTCTTCCTCTACATTGTGGCAAGTGACTGCCTACTTTGTATTGCTACATCCGGACTGGGAGCTAGAAGACCCCCTCCAGCCATCTCTTAGCGACAGGCAAATGATTAGGCAGCGACAGAGAGCCAAATGAGTCCGTTCCGAGTGCATTCAAACCAATTTTGCAGCAGACTTATTGGATGTTGGTGTTGATATTCTTGTGCAGTGTGGATATTTGAGCCACTAAGTTAAAAGAACTGTAAAGTCACAGGTAAAACACCCATAATAATCCACATCCGTGGTAGTGGTTGTGACAAGGAAATACAAGTAGGGCAATAGAAGGGTGTTTATGGTTGTGCCTGTACAGTACACATTTGGTATCTTATCCAAAGTGACATGCTGCTATTACAGAAGATAGAGGATAGACATCTCGCTTACAGGAAGGCCAACTGGAATCCACGACCTTCTGGCTGCGAGTGCAACACCTAGACCACTAGACTATCACGGA
>JAOEHI010024686.1:0-26388 GCA_025447815.1 Percopsis transmontana
CGGGCAGGCAGTGCTAAGAAATGTGGAATATGTGTGACAATAAACCGTGCGAAGCACGACTGAAACAGGACCTATACTGTGTGGACAGTGTTTGTGTGCCACACACATACTTCCCTGGCTTTTGTCTTTTAGCTGTGAGCTTCTCCCTTTGTCTTGCTATTTTACTCAGATATTAAATAATATCTTAATTCTAATTCCTTCAGTACAAATATCTAGTAATTGTAATTGATGATTTGCTAAAAAACTGAAGTTGAAATTGACTTAACAGATATGTCAATAACCTCTTATAATAGATAATATGAAAGGAGACATGCTCCGTAATTAACCCACAAAAGCAATTGATTGAGAGGCAGTGGCCAGTGGATAAGTTAAGTATACCAAATAAGTTACAATAAAATCCAACACATTTCCCCCTTGTGGTACAGTATCCTTCATTGATGTCAACACACAGGTCTACTGGTGCCACTGGCAGGGGGTTGCATGTGTGACACTTAATTAAAATTGTTAATATGTCATATTTCTTAAAGAGAGTTTGGCGTAGGCTAATATTTCCCCCGGAAAGCGCAGGGAGCTTTAGTTGAATTCAAACTGCTAATATGTATAGTTGTTATGTTTTGTTACCACTACAGACACCAGGTAACTTCTGACGTTGACTGCTGTAAGTTATTGGTTTGATTAATGGTTAAATATTGTTTGTATTGATTACCGACGGTGGCTGATAAGGCAAAATATTGGTTGTAGCCTACTCGGGTTTCTAATGGCAGTATGCAGTTTGACGTTTGTGCGTCTTTTTTCCTTCCTCTGTCCTTCTCAATCTAACTAATCTAGACTAGTGAAGGTGGCTGTTTCTTGACTTCTTGACTTTTCTGGGGAAGGACCCCTATACCCCCCCGCCAGTTATGTATCTTTCCATTTTAAAACATAAGCATGCACACACACACACACACACACAAACACACAGTCTCTCTTAAAACACACAAGACATTGTCCTTGTATACACACACAGCCTCACACTAAATCTTTCACCAATAGGCTTGTAAATGAACACGTACATACACCCACAATCACTCACAAAGTGCACACACACGCGCACACACACACACGTACACACACACACGTACACACACACGATCACGAGTTTTTCCTCCCCGGCTGCAGACTGACGGCCGCCTGAGTCATCCGCGCTTCGAGTGGATGCGTTTCATTTCAGCGTGCGGGTTCCACCGTGGGGGCGGGGGTGCGTGCGGGTGTTGGGGAGAGGGAGCTCAGGAAACAATCGCTACGATTATTAGAACGAAGAAGATGGAGCTTGACACCTAGAGGGCGACGCAGGAGGGAAAGGTTCAGCTCGCCTGGGCTCTGACAGGGTGACAGAGAAATGAGAGGGCCGTGAGCAGCAGGGGTATTGCCATGTGTGAACCTGGCCGTACTGTCAGCGATCTTTCTACCAGGAAGACCCTCAGACAGACACTGGAGGCCTGCTGCTCCCACAGGCATTCCAGGAAATGATGGAAGTTGTTACTACAATTGCACTATTCATACACAATGGGGGACTGGATAACACCTGCTAGTGGTGGTGGATGGATGGATTTCCTCTTTAGTAATGTTGCAGAAACCACACACCCCTGCTCTCTGACTGTGAACCAAGTCCCAATCCCTGCTACAAAAGCCATGTCGTGTGTTTTTTTGTGTGTGTGTGTGTGTGTGTGTGTGTGTGTGTGTATTTATATACTTTTATACACATACACAGTACATGTATGTGTACACATTTTTATACACATACACAGTATATACAATAGTATATATATATTATTGTATATACTGTAGTATATACATACTATATACTATAGTATGTATATACTATTGTGGAGTTGTGGGCGTGGGTTAGCACCGTCTCTATTGGAGAGTGTCGGGAGGTGTGGTTCACAGGTGTGGGCAATGAACTAATGACCTGTTTCCCTAGTAAAAGGAGCATGGGAGCAGACGCCATGGGAGGCACCACTCCGAACCCTCCTGGAAAGAACCGCAAACTCTGATTAAAGGGACAATCCAACATTTTGCCCCACTGTGTAAATAGCGCCCCCCAAAACACGAAAGTTGCCCCGATTTACTATTACAAACTGACTTGCTTTGTTTGAAAACTGAGACTAAATGCAAGCCCTGCGTTTTCAGGCAACCAAAACAACGTTGTTTCTCTAACGGCTGCCAAATAATCTCCGATTGCCCCTTTTTAATTGTGCCGATATGGTGATATCTGTAAATAAACGCACCAGACACGGCCTACCCGCAAGGAGCTCTGTGTGTGCGCCTGTGACGGAAATGCTACAAAAGATGGCTGGAATGCAGGAGCGGCAGGCAGCCCTACAGAGCCAACAACTAGAGGCACTACACCAGCAGTCGGCAGCCCAAACAGAGGTGCTGCTGCAGCTGGCACAGCAGCGACAAGCAGGGCCAGCGCCAAAACGGCCACAGCTCAAAAATACCAGCGGGGGACGACCCTAGGCGTTGTTGGACTTATTTGAGGTGGCGGTGGAAGCAAGCGGGTGGCCGGTGGTAGAGTGGGCGGTACGACTACTCCCGCTGCCAGCCGGAGAGACCCAGCAAGCAGCCCACAGCCAGGGGTTCATACCGAGCCATCAAACGAGCCATCCTGGACCGTACGGCGCTGAGTTCCAAGGACCATCACCGGCGCCTGTACAGGCGTGCTGGAGGTGCTGCCAGCTGAGGTGGCAAAAACAGAAGTAGAAATGGAAGTACTGATTTTTTTTTTCTCAAGTAAAAGTGAAAAAGTACAGAAATGTATAAAAGTAAAAAGTAGCTCTTTGAACGACATGTCTACCACCTTTTTCTGGGCTAGGCTAACTGAACCTCATGTCATATTAATATAATATTAACATAATTCGAAGACTATTAAACCATTCTAACTTCAAATAAAATAAAAAGCAATATTCTGAAAATAATGAACATTAACTTCGCTCCAATGTGCAAATCAGTTTTCAATTCCCTCATCTCTACAGGACTACCATAATCTTTTGTTCAGCCTCAGCAGAAGCTGGATCTCAAAGTTCTTTGACACAAGACGCACCCTTTTGGGTCTAAAAGTTCATTATGTCACGGACATCACATTCAATAGTTGCCTTTTCTCTGCGGTTGAGTCTATTTATAAAAATGTAAGGAGTTGAAAGTGCATATCTTTGTGTTCTAAAACATAGGGGTAAAAGTAAAAAATGAGTCAGAAAAATAAATACAGCTTTCTGAAAACTCTGAGTACAGTAACAAAGTATTTGTACTTCGTTACTTTCCAACCCATGCGGTAAGCCGTGCAATAGGGGGCAGGGCAGGATAGTCTAGTGGTCTAGGCGTTGGACTCCCAGCCGGAAGGTCGTGGGTTCAAGCCCCAGAGGTGGCCTACCTGTAAGCATCCTTGAGCAAGATGCCTAACCCCTATCTGCTCCATGTAATAGCACCATGGAATTGTAAGTCGCTTTGGATAAAAGCGTCTGCTAAATGATCTAATTGTACATTTTAAATTGTAAGCCTGAGCACTTCTGTCGGGAGTTCCCACTGATGGAAGTTAGCCAGGTGGTTCGAGGGACTGCGCCTCCAGCCGCCTCTACCGGGTCAGAAGGGACACATAGAGTTCCTTGTGGGTAAACGTGTCTGGTACGTTTATTTACAGATTTCACCTGTATCAGCACTCTTAACACACTTAACAGAGTTTGTCGTTCTTGCCAGGAGGGTTCTGAGTGGTACCTATCGTATCTGTGTCTCTCCCCCTGCCGGTCTGCTACCATGCTCCTTTATAGGGAAATAGGTTATTAGTTCATTCCCCCACCTTTTTCCAGTCCCGTGCTAAGCCAGACGGTGCTAAGCCACGCCCACACCTCCACAACTATACTGTATATACCTAAAATTGTATGAATTTGCAAAGGCTATCTAATTACATTTCTCAATCCTATACATTACTCTATTATGCTTAAAAAAGTCAGGCATGTATTGTTGAAGCAATGCTGAACTTTTGTTAAACCTTTGACAAACCTTTGCAGTACCTATACTGCAACTGTTAACAAAGTGAACTCTCTCTCTCTCTCTCTCTCTCTCTCTCTCATAATTACACCGACGACTGGTTGCTAGCTACCTACCTGCTTCTCTGCAATTAAAATTGGCAGCAAAGGGGCCTTTTAAACAGGCTTCCACTTAGCAGCTCCTTATGTGTTTGAGAAACACTCAAAGTCAAAAGAGGTTGCCCATTTTAATTAAATACAATGATCAAAGGAATATATTTCATCCTGATTAGTGCGTGGGCGTATGCTGTTTTTTCTTTTTTTGTCTCTCATTACCATGTTTCTTGTACTGACTTGTTTACATAAGGAATCCAGAGTGATTCACACACAACATTAGCTGGAACGCACCTTGGACGTTGGACGCCAGCATGCCCAAATATGGACGTCCAGATCCAGCGCAATTGTTTTTTTTCATCTATGTAAGTGGGTTCATTTATTTCTGTAACGTGTTACAAGCAACGCATAGGCAGATGTGCGTGTACTTTTTTGCTAGCAAAGTTACTGCTTCAACTGGAAAAGTCAAAGTGTAGATACTGTATAGTACCGCTATTCAAAACTAACATTCTTTTGTGGATGCTATAATTGGGTTAAAGTTTAGATTTAATATCTTAGTTTTTGTATGTTTGTGTCTTGTATTGTGCTGTGGATAAAAAATGTTGTCTATGGAGCTTGTGTTTGAGACAATTATGTAAAAATCTTCAGAGAAATCACAAAATCTGGAGTTCAAATTTATGCAGCAACTTACAAATTTAGGTAACAACTTACTAAATATATAAACTCTATTACCATTGTGTCCTATATGGCAGGAAAAGAAGATGGGAAGCACATATCTGTCACTATGCATTGTAGGTTGGATTTGAACACAAAAATGATCGGTTTATTTTCTGAACTCAACATGATCATGCATGGTCACATTACCCTTACTTTCACAAATGAATTACCTAACATCTGTTCTTATTAAAATAACTAAAGAAAATATTGACTGACTGCTTCTATCATATAAATATATACTGTAGCTACTAGTAATCACATTATATGGCTCTATATTGTACAACCAGTTGTGTATTAGCTTTCAGGAAAATGGTGCTTGTGTACTACTAAATGCAAATTTGCAGCATAGCTCCAGCTGACTTCAACCTGAAAGAGGTCTAATCAGCCAGAATTACATCTGTGTGGGTGTACACAGGCTTTAAATGCAAAACAAATACATCTATAATTAATAAACAATCAAGTTGCTGAATGAAGCACTTGTAGTAGCATCTCAAACACTTGCCAAAGGACACTACCCAACTGGCCAGAACAATGCAGTGCCTGCAAAAGGCAACTGAACCGAATTGATGGTTGCTCATTCCTTTTTAATTATAACCTGTTGAAATCCTATTCTTGGCACCGGTGGTGCGTGTTTTTTCCGCTGTGTTTGTTCTGGCGCTAAACAAACACGTGAGGAACCATGAGGCCGTCTCGCAATGCTCTCCTGCCCGTTGGACTGAGAAATTGCAACAGTTCCGTTCACTGGTTGTCTGTGTCAATGTCAACACCCGCGTTTAGCCAGAGAGCAATGACTTCTGATTCCCGGCTTAACACTGGCCACCAGTCAACCTTCTAGGGAAGTAATTGTAAAAGATAGATGGATGGTAATGAAAACTGCAGGGGGAATTATTCCTCTTTCTTTCTCTCACAGCAGGGTAGAGACACTGATATCTGAATGTCTGGCTGATAATTAGTTTGGAGGGAGGAGAGGAGAGGATGAGAGCGAAAGAGAAAGGAGGACAGAGAGAGGAGGAGAAATATGATATGTAAAAGTAAAACATGGACTGCTGGAGGTGAGATATATGGATTCAACAGTGACAGAAGAGAGAAGTAACAAGGGAATTGAGCTGGGAAATCAAAGAAGTTTGGCTTCATTTCTGCAAATCTGCTTCTTCCACCCGCTCTATCTTCTACCTGGTGTGATATGTCTTGTTTATCTTTCTCTTTCTATTTGTTTTAACTCTATTTTTGAAAAACCCTCAACTCCATCTTACCTCAATATTAAGTCCTCCGGTTGACGTTCGCCGTCTGAACTAATGGCATTTATTCTTAAGTTGTTATTCATATGTTAATAAACAAATTTAGTTATGTCTTATATTAAACAGTACAACAATATACTGTAATTCAAATGCAAATAGAGACGACACAGTCAATGGCGGATGTAAATGGCTTATTTTTATTGCGTTATGTCAGCAAGATGACCTAATATTGATGTAATGAAGCTAGCCAAAGGTTGAACTAAAGTTCAATTCTACTTGAATCTCTTCGCCCCGTCCATGTTTCTTTTAATTTCTCGCGTCCCCTTCCCTCCTTATCTCTATATCATTCTAATTATGTGTCGACCGCTCTCCTCTGTGGCGGAGGGCTTAAAGCCTCCCTCCCCCGCTGAGCGAGCGAGAGAACAGGACACCCCGTACTGTTTGTCCTGTGCCTGCCGACGTGATGAAACTTTAATCTGCTGTGTTTGTTTAGCACAGATCCAGGTGTGAGACGGATGTCATCAAAATGTGATCCCACTCCCGGGATGAGCTAACCTTTTCTGAATCTTAAGTCTTTCTTCAAATGATATTGCCCTCTCTCTCGGTCTCTGATACACATACTGTACGTAACTGGTTACGTAGGTTATGCATATCAACCTTCGTTTTGCTCTCTAAGACAGTGCAATATTAAGTGTGCGTTCTTTACACTTAAAATTAGACTTGGTTTGATTTGGCCAGCAACATTTTTCTAGAAGTAAGAAGCAAACTGATTAGTGCTCTCATAACCTCAGACTGTCTTTGATGTCCTTACTTATAATTCGATCTATACAGTCTTTTCAGATCGATAGGTCACAAACCCACTTTTCACTTAAATACAGACCTAGACTGTAACCTCCAATTCGGCAAAGAAAAATCTTATCTAAGGATTTAAGAATAGCAAGTGTATATGCTTGAATAAAGGTATACATATAGGTATGTGTAGTTTAGCCCAAATTTGTGTACCTTATAATGATCAACCATAGTACTTCAGTATAATTTCAGCATAAATTCTCACTCTACAGACATTTTACAAATGTAAAAAGGTCCTCCAAATGCACCCAGACTATATCATTAAAACGATAATCTTTAATGTCTCAAAGGACATTTTCCTGAAGCGTTTCAGTGATGGGGAATGACTTTCAGACACCAGAGCATGTTTCAGAGTGTTTAAACTTTACTCAAACCGAACTATGTGACAGTAGTAGTGCCCACAAAATTTTCCCCTAACCTGCCCCCAGAATTATTTAAATTCTTCACTAATTGATTCTTGGCTCTGTGGGTCCTAGCTTCAAGATAAAACTGTTCACAAGTCTAGACTAAAAAGTTTAATTTATTTAAATGGCAATAGGAATGACAAGACATGACATGTATACTAAACAGGTGCCTTTGTTTCCTGTTTTCAACGATTATTTAACCAGGGAATGTTTGCAGTGCCTGCATGATTTTCTAACGCCTTTACTTACATATTCACTCGCACCTGGTGGCAATCAGTCTTCTAGTTGGCAAAAGGGGACATGCTTAAGGGCAGCATGGGCAGTTGTTGCTGACGACGACGACAACAAAACTTAACGATAGCAAGCTTGCTTCTCTAATCTTTAAATAACTCTGGCTTTAAATAACTCTGGCTCTCAAACCAAACCAGGTGATAATATTGAACTCTCCATTGTAAGTCTTAATTTAGTGTGTAATTCAAGAGTAGAAAAAGTTAAAGCAACATTAACCAAACCATCGACTCATTTATTTTCTTCCCTCAATCAAAGTTTACTTGCTGCCATTCAGCAAGAAGTAATCCCTCGTGCATGGTATGAAGCAGAAAATAACAGCTATCCAATGACTTTAATTGTTTCTCAAAAACATACTTCTAATGTGTCTGCAAAGCTGATCGATAACTCTACCTCATGTATGTATTCTCAAGTGAATGTGGCACACACAGTCAAATTATTATGTTTAATTTAAAATACAGTATATTACAGTTTTTAATCCAGAATCGAAATCTTAACACTAATAATATACAGCATAGTTTGTTCTGTATGCATTTACATATACATGCCCTCTGTGTGTTTGTACATATGCGTGAGTGTTGTATGTGCATGGGTGCATCTTTCACGCTTATGTACCCGTGCAACACACATATTGCGGGTGCAGGCCTCAATCATGATTTGTTTGCGTGGATGTGTGTGTGTGTGTGTGTGTGTGTGTCAGTGAGCCAAGTGATGGAACAGTGAGAAGACAAGGAGCAGCGTGAATAAGATCTGTCTCTTCCACTAGACGGTAACAAAACTAACAAAGTTTACCAGGAGAGGTGAGGAGAGGAAAGGGTATACAAGGGACAGGAGGGCAAGGAGGGGGCCATGGGAGCACCGAAAGAACACTGGAAGAGACGCGACATGTGAGGAGGGAAGGGGAGAAGTAAAGGAGGAGCACCACAGACCAGCCATGAGGCGAGGATGAGCGAAATGGGGAGCACAAATGCAGAAAGGAGGGAAGACGGTACACCATAAGAAGGAGAGGAGGACAGAAGATAGGACGCAGAGAATGAGAGAGAGGATGATGGGTAAAGAGGAAGAGAGGGGGTGAAAGAAAAATAAAGTGTCCGGAGCACTGTGTGTGTATGTGTGCGCGTCATTGTGATGGGGGGAGAGGGGGGAAGGTTGACAGGCCTATGATGTCATCGGGTGACATTTGGTTGACAGGGGCCATGCGACAGATGGGTCCAGTTTAGGCGCGTATGTGTGCGTCTTTGTACAAGGTCCGTGTGTGGCCATATCCGCGTGTGAGACGGGTACAGGGACACCTTTGGTTTCAGCAGTGATGTGACACTAATTGCTCCGAGAGGTCACAAGGTTCAAGTTGGCCGTTTGTCACCCGGACATCACAGTGACACCGCGACATGGTCAAATAGTTTCTGGGTGTATTAGAACATACTGGAGTGGTCAGCGGCTCCTTTTATTGGGACTTTCTTTGTTACGGAAAGAACGCGTGGTGGTATGTCACTGACGGGAGGATCCATGCATCTTTTTTTATTTTTTATTTGTTGTGGATCCTTGGTGTATTCTTTTTGTAATTTTTCTTGTATTTCAGCAATACTTTCTAGGCTGTTAGTTATTGAGTCTAAGGAGCGTTTTCTACACACACATGAATTAAGTGTTACATATACTGTAAGTGATAAGTAAATAAAATGAGTTATTTAATTTACATTAATTTAGTATCTATTTTATCTTGCATCAAAAATCAAAAGCAAGAAGCAAAAATACAGAAAATATGCTGGAATGGGGTTGTAAATACTTTTTTGTTGACACTTGACTAATTAATACAAGAATTTCAACTGTAAATGGGACAATACAACAGAGACGGGCAGAGAGTTCCTCAGGGGATAGGGCTCAAATGTAAAAAGGGGCATTTATCATGATGGAGCTAATTTTAACTAATTACAATATTACAATTATTAATAATAACTATGTATTCTTATCATTATCAACCTGGTAAACATTGTTAACAATCTGATGTCACAATTATGATTTTGAGACTACTCATTAAGCACAGAGAAGAAAAAAATATATGCAGATAAAATGATAAAGGTAAAAAAAGCAGGCTGTCAGCTGGCTGTCAAATAATTTAGATTTTAGGCTATTTATGCATTTAGGTGTACGCTTGTGGAACTGTAACAAACTTTGTTGTGTAGGTTACGAAGTGGCATAGGCTGTTTGAGCAAACAGCATCCAAAATGCTGCTAATAGCTGTAGCGGTTTGACACATACAGGTATAAGAATATAAATATGTCTCAACGTTTGATAATATGCATTACTAATTTTGATTATTATATTAATTATTTTGATTATTATATTTTCATATTTAATAATTAGAGAGAGAGAGAGAGAGAGAGAGAGAGAGAGAGATCACTTTGTTAACAGTTGCAGTATAGGTACTGCAAAGGAGAGAGAGATCCATCCTCAAAGTCAAGCAGAAACTTACTGTAGGTTGTTACTTTCTGAGACCAAGTGGAGTTCATTTGCGTTGTCGACCGCAGAGTGTGGCCTGCAGATGATGAAGCCGTGAGTCCACAGAAACTGAGGGTTACCGGATCCTGTTGACCTCAAAGCGGGTGCTCGTCTTTGGCGTTTCCTGAGTTTGATCCTGAGAGAAGTTCAGCAAAAAGCTTGCAATGCATTGCGTTGCGAGGGTTTCAAAGGACATAGAGCAGAGTAGATCTTCTTCAGGTTCCCAAAGCCTTGCAAAGTTCTAACCACTAACTTTGAGGAGCTATCAGTAAATTGAGGAAACAGGGAAAAGACCCTCTAGCAGTTGAACTTAGACGCTGCAGTGACTGTTAAGTTATGACTGCAAACGTAACTTAAACAAAAATATAAGCCACACGAATGCAAATTAGCCAGGGCGGTCCTGTTTGAATTCCAACCCATTTCCACTAGATCTTAATATTAATATCAAAAATTGTTACATTCTGAAAAGGGAAGCATGTAATAAAATATAAAGCTTTCTACACTTTCTAGTGACAGTCCATGGTCATCTAACCTTTTCTAGAACTGTTGTTATCAACCTGGTTAGTGTCCACATGTAAACTGAAACTTCTTCTTTTAAATGAGTCCAAACATTTTACGTTAGGATGGCTTGTATCTTATAATGATCATTTCTAACAGTCTCTGGGCCCATGTCAGATGGAGCCATTGCGTCTGTTCAGATGGAGGTGTCACTTGAATTCCAGCTGTGTCAGGGTGCTGTTGGTCTGCTTATCAAACCAAACAGCCTGTTCCGGTGGGACCAGTCTGTTTGAAGTAAAATCCATGTAAATGTGATAAGGCATGAAAGTGTCTTTGTTGGTATCTGAAACCACAATGATTAGGTTGTGAAGTCCCAGGTGCTGGTCTAGTGGTTTTAGGTGAGACACGTTTACAAGGTTTTGGTCTCAATAATTCTGTATGTATTTCGACCTCACTCTGACCCTCACTACTGTCATTACATTGAATGATGCCTAGCATCTACCTGTCCATCATTCAGTGTAATTGTGTAGTGACGATCAGCATCTCATAGAACCATACTTATGGTCATAACTGTATCGGAAAGTAGGTGTAGGATTGTAGGTGGTGCCAAAATACAACTAAACTAAACAGAACCCGAAAAATCAATCAATCACGCACTGAACGGCGGGGTTGGATAACCGGAATTGGAGTGCGTTGTTTCGTATGACAAGCCGTTCCTCGGCGCGATCGTCAATCTCTCTCAGGGCAAATAAACAGAGAAATTCTCTGACTTTCGTATGATGCATTTCCTACTGTTATGTGCATTTTGTCATGTTCATTTCAAGTTAAATGCATTTTGTTTTATGGACCACAATAATTTTTTATTTATTTAATTAATGTTGAGAGGGGCATGATTTCGGGGAAAAGAGCCCCTAGAGGCCCCTCCTCTGCACGTGCCTGCAATACAATAGGTCTACAGTGAGAGATGAAAGATGAATGTGCTTTTCCTGTCTGTCACTCTGTCTCTCCTAGTCACCATCTCTCATATTCATGTCTTTGGGGCATTCTAGAAGAAATGGAGCTGTGTTTTCATGTCTTCTTCACCTGTCTCTGTGTCTTTGTGCTGGATGTAAAGACGAGACAGCTCATTCACATGTGAACATGCACGACTGGTTTGGTGAACTGTTGCCCCTTGGCAAGTCTAGTGTTTAAAAGAATGATGTGTAGAATTTCCACCCCAGCTCACCGTTAATCTTTGAAACACAACTCTGCATGAAATTGCATGTGTCTGTATGGGAAGGGGTACAGATAGGAGATCTTAGTGGGAGGAGTAGAGAAGAGTGCAAGTCACTCGGCACTCATGCATGGGAGGGACATGGACTCTTGGTGGTTTTTGTAGCACTGTTTTCAGCCACGAGGAGACTAATCGAGTCGACTCCCAGCCGGAAGGTTCCCTAACATGTCTGGCCAACCTGTAACCATTCTTAAGCAAGATGTCTAACCCCTGCCTGCTCCTTAATACTTCATTGTAAGTGTAAGCTACTTTATATAAAATGCATCTGCTAACAATTTTTATTGAGTCTCCCTTTAATAAGAATTTTGAATTGGTGGAACAAAATCAAACCTAAACAAAATTGAATGAAATATGAAAATTAAACAAAACAAAATCTAATACCTAATAACTGGAAAACATGGGCATATTTTTCAAAAATAAACACACAATCATCTTGCAATTCAGTCACCCAGAATGTTCCAGAAACAGAAACAGTTTTTTCAATATTAAATTTAAACTAGTTTAGTAAAACAAGCTAAGGTTTACTTTTACTCAAAGTCAACAGTGAAAGTCAAAGCAGTGTAAACCCTGGTAAATGTATCAAGGGGACTGGTACATTTTCACTGATCTTTTTGTTTTACAGCTTTAATATTTTTACATACAGGATGAAGAAAAGGCAACAACATTGCCTCATTGTATTTTTATTAATATCCTGTAGTTTTCCTTTTAAGCAGCGCTATCTCTGTCCAAGTTGAAGACATACTGTCTCCTTTGTGTCTGTCAGCATCTTTCTAGGGTTCAGCGATGTGAGGTGACACGTTTGCATTTGTACCCCCACACACGCACGCGCGCACACACACACACACACACACACACACACACACACACACACACACACACACACGCACACAGACGTCTGGATGGTTATGTGAGGCGGCGGGCAGATCAGCTGCGGGTCCCCGACCACGCTGGCACCTGTCACTTCATTCGTTTGTTTATACTTATTTTCTGTTTCTTTCGCCCCGTTTTTCCTTCATCTGTTCTTTCATGCGTTTGCTTCTTTCTCCCTTGTTTACACGCGGTACATTTTCTCCACTTCTCTCATCTGTCTTTCATGGTCTCTCTTTCACCGTCTCTCTCTCTCTCTCTCTCTCTCTCCCTCCTTCCTTCCTCTTTCTTTCTTTAGAATTGTGGCACCTGTCACTATTGTCCCCCCAGTCTTCATCCTGTGAAACAACGTGTCTCCTCGCTTTACTGTCAATGTGTGTGCGTGCATCTGTGTGTGCCTTGATGGACAGTCGCATCGTAGTGTGTGTGTAGTGTGTGTGTGTAGTGTGTGTGTGTGTGTGTGTGTGTGTGTGTGGCTGTGTGTCCAGTTGCATCAGCCTCTTGTCACTCTAAAAAGGGCGTATCTCTGTGAAAAACGGCGAACAAACTTCTTCAGGTCACCATAACTAGTCACTTTAACACGTCTCTCTATTTCTTAGTGTTTGGTCATTTTAGTCTCAGTGTTTGGTCATTCTTTGGTTCCTTTTTCTGGCTTTTGGCAGCCTTTCTGTCATTTGGTTATGTTTGAAGATGTAAACAGCTTGTTGGTTCTTCTAGCTGTTGTATTCTGAACCTACACATCCCAATAAAGGCAGTAACTAGCCTCACACTAATACTCTAATACTCTAGTCTTCATTGCCTTTGGTTTTTGATTGGAGTGAAAAGTATGAATGTTTGAAAAATGTACACGAATTTCAGAATTTCTTAGTACTTGGTATGTCCCCCTTTTGCTTTAATGACAGCATGCACTCAAGCATGGCACTCCACAAGTTGTGTGCAAAACCTGATGTTATCCCAGCATGATTTGACAATGTTCCAAGAGCTAAGTGCCCCCATAAATGTTCGATGGGGTTGAGAGGTCAGGTGACTGTGGAAGAAAGGTATTTCCAGGTTTATGTGAAAATATCAGGTTTTCAATGTGGTCTCAGGCTTTTGGACACCACTGTGTGTATATATACAGTATATACACTGTATTTCGGAGTGTATATATTGTGTATATATACAGTATATACACTGTATATCTATAAACACAGTTGAAAAATGTACCAATGTACTACTCACTATGTCCTAACGGGCCCAGTGCAAGATAGGTCACCACAACTTTTTTCTCCTGCAGACCGACCCCACCTAAAGACATCTTCACCGCCCTCTCTTATTGCCAGTAGGTGGCGTTATACTGTGCTCCGGCCTCAGTTACATCACGTTAACTCAAGTCAAGTTTATTTACATAGCCCTAAATCCCATTGGGCAAGGAAAAAACTTTAAAAAGAAACCTTAGGAGAAGACCACAAGGGGGCAGCAGTAGGCAAAATGAGGATGTGGCTCACAGCTCCTCCTGGCTTTGGCGATGAACCTTTCCTCAGTGACGCTTTTAGCCACAAGCTAAATGAATCCAATCTCCATTATCTTCATCTGGCCAATGTGGTGTGACCATTTGAAAGTCCTCTCCCCACAGGCTTTTTCCTAAGCTGGTGCACCTGCTTCGGTCTTATCAAGCTGCTGGTGGACCTTGGGAACCGGACCGCTTAGCTTAGAGGCCTCCAGCTCAGCTCTAAAGCCACGTCCAGGTGGTTGAACCATCCTCCAAGGAATTTGTGAAGTGGCGCCCATGAAACATGGGTTTTTATTCAATGGGTTTCCTATTGGACATCTCATTGATTTCCCATTGGATATTTTCCAATGGGTTTCCTTTTAGACGTTCATTGCATTTTACTTGGATCTTTCTTCACGATGATGACGCCGACCGTATCTTGCAAATGATGTCTGTGAGATAAAATTGTTAAATAAACAACAAAAAGAACATTTTCCATTTAGGTTCTGAAGGCTGTCGTTAGCTTAACTGTCAGTCACTTTTTTTCAGCCAAGGCAAATTTTGCAAATATTCAAATACGCAGATTTATAATTGGGTTTTTAATAGAATTTGTGACCTCAAAATGTAATCAGTATTTGGTCCATTATATCACTAATTTACCTGCGCACACATTCATCTACACACTTGGTTCTGACTTTTGGTTCACACTCCTTCTTGATTTTCTTCTTGCTCTTACCATAAGAAGATTGCGTGGTGTAATGTATTTGTTTGTGAGACTGTGTAGACATTTGAATATTGTGAACTCGATGCTGCGAGGCACACCCGTTGAAGGCAAGGCTGCAAAAATTAATTTTCCTGCTAACCTGGATACGTCTCTGTTTAACTTAATAAGAGATGAGCTGTGGAGTCTCTTACTGTCTCACTCTCCATTGCAGGTACAAAGATGAGTGCAGGTGTGTGTGTGTGTGTGTGTGTGTGTGTGTCAGTGATGGATGTATTGCAGATGGTCTCGGCTCCATCTAATTATGCTGTGGACACTGGAGGAAGTCCCGCACAGAGGTCACTTAGGAGATGCACGCGCACACACAAACACATGCGCACACGCGCACACACACGCACAGAAAATATGCTTGGGGTACTCCTGTTAACTTTAGTTTTTCAATAGTCTGCAGTAGTTGGAAATGTCAGCATGGTCTATATGCACGTGTTGTTTCAAGGTTAACACACGCACGCACGGTCGTGCACACACACACACACACACACACACACACACACACACACACACACACACCTCACTTACTTCCACTTACAAAACACTGGGCATGATGTTGTGATTGACTTCGTAATGTCATTTCCCTGATGGAGGTGCAGGTGAGATCAGCCATGACGATGTAACTAGTCGTTCACGCGGGCGCGTTGTTCAAATTTGGAACAATACAAACTAAACATCAACTGTAAAGGAAATTATAGATTTCATTGATGCATATCATATCATAGTATTCTGTACAAGATACCGGGTCGGAAGTCCAGCCAGCGCACAGATGGCTCATCAAGAATGAAAAGCCCAAGAAACGCTATCGGGAATCCTCCACCGACACTGAGGGCTTAAACCCCCCGATACCAGAGGTTAGGGTGCTTCATTCAATGGATGCATGACTGTGCATTTTACAATTGCTTAGTGTTGAACTGAAATAAATACAAGTGCCAGGGGTGAAGCTTGACTTCAAATGTGCTAGGAACGGCACTTCTGGGATCCCCGAAAATAAATATGAAAACGCGTTACACATGATCAAAGATTTCATGTGAACCGAAACTAAAGCTTCCCTCTGATGCTGTTGACCTTATAACTCATAGCTCATTGCCTCGGAGGGATATCACAGAAGAACATTTGCAACAAAAGGAGATGGTGAAAAGCAAGGGCAGAGTATTAAAAGGCCATAATAAACATTTCCCTCGCAAAATCAGCGTACGCCGCAAGAGGCTATATCCTCTTCTTTAACAACATCGAGCAAAAGGGGAAGAGAGCCTCAATCACCGTGGATGAATTGTCCATCGGCGTCTATTCTATTCTCCACAACTCATCTCTTATTCCACGATCCTGAGATTACTTTCTTTTCTAAATGAAAAAAATAATGTTATCTATGTACACTATCCCCTGCTAAACTTGCAGACTGAACTCGGGGGGGGAGCAGGGGAGTGCGTTTCTCTCTTGCTACCTCCTCTTTATCATCTGCCCAGGGCGATGTATCTATGTGGAAAATGGGCTTCTTTATTGTTATCGCTACATAATGAATACTACAAAAGGTCTACATGTTATTCATTTGAATATTAGGAGCTAACCCTCTAGAATTTATCTCTTTATCTATTTATATTAATATCTCTGACAATTAAATTGAATTTGACAATTATGTTTTATTTAGAGCTGATAGGGGTGCTAGAGGAGGAGGAGTGGCTACATATATTTCTTCAAATTTGTCTTCAGGGCTTGTTATGCCAAAAGAGAATCTTATATATTTTGAATGTCTCTTTGTTAAAATAACTTTTCATGAAAACAATTAACTATAGGAAATATTAGCAGATCTCCAAATATTCCCTCAGAATCTACAGTGTATTTTGTCTACCATTAACTCTTTAGATTGTCCAAATGAAATTATTATTCTGATTGAATTTAACAGCAATTGGGTAAATCGTTCATTTCTCAATTATCAAAATGTATTTGATAGCATAAACCTAACTCAATTTATAAGTGAACCTACCAGAGTTTATTACAGGTAGGTTCACTTATACAGATTACAGTATTTGCTAGACTGAATTCTTGCCACCCATCCTGATATAACTGTTTCAGTGATCATTTCATTTTTTTCTGTTTTTAGATAAACATGCCCCCAGACAACAATTAAGATTAAAGGAAAAAATTTACCTTGGATTAATGGTGATCTTATAAGTCTTTTTAACAGAGAGATAAGGCCTGGAGAAAATATCTCTTGACAAAGGACTCTGCTGATTGGAATAAACATCTGAGGAATATATGCACAACCAAAACAAGAAATGCTAAATCTAATTATTATGAAGACTAGCTAATGGCTTTAACAACCCTAAACAGTTCTGGAACAGAATTAACAGCATAATCAATAAATCTAGCAAAAGCCCCACTAATCATCTCAGAGTTCATAATAAGGTTGTTAATGATTCCTCTATAATTGCAACTGCCTTTAGCCAGCATTTTTCTCTGTCTGTAGCTCACATTCTTTTGATTTTCCCCACTCTGACATTTAATTGAATAACTCTACTAATGTGGTAGCTCTTTCTCCTTTAGAAGAATCGGTCCAACTGATGTTCAGATGGTTATCAGTAATCTAAACTAAAGTAATGACGCTGGCCCAGAAGGTTTGGAGATTGTTCATCAAACTTTCTCTTATGTCGTGGCACATCCTTTGTCTGACTTATTTAATTTATCTTTATCCACATGAAATTCCTTTGGAAATGTGCCAGAGTTATCCCATTGCATAAAGGTGGCGATCTCCTAGATCTCTAGACCTATTTCCATTTACAGTATAGCGAAAGTGTTATTTTTTTTATCAACTATCTCAATATGTTAATGACTTTCACATATTGTCTCCAAATCAATCTAGTTTCAGACCCAACTTATCTACAACCACTGCTCTTTTCTCATCATGGGACAACAATATTCTTACAGGCACGATATTTATAGATCTTACCAAGGCTTTTGCCATGGTTGATCACTATATCCTCCTTGACAAACTTTATGCTATTGGTATTTCAAAACATTCTTTAATTTGGTTCAATATCTACACCACAAGCATCAGTGTGTCTCTTATCGGGGCAGTCAATCACATTTGAAAAAAGGTGTACCTCAAGGTTCATCCCTATGGCCATTACTGTTCTCCATTTTTATTAATGATCTCCCACAAATGTTTTCTGATTGTCATATTCAACTATATGCAGATGAAACTGTTATAAGACTGACATTTCACAGATTCAGTTTGCATTACAGGTTGACTTTACAAATTTTCTTTTAATTTTACTGAATAAGAAATATTAGTGTATATAGTATGTTGTTTGGCACTATATCTAATTTTTTGCACAATAACTGCTCGATTAATCTCTTGGATGGGACACCACTTGAGAAAGTTGAGGACTTTAACTATTTGGGTCTCTGTATTGATTCTCAACAATCTTTTAAACCCCACGTTGACTCAGTGATAAAGAAAATAAATTACAGCCTGATAATATAATACTGTTCTATGGATTGTTTCACCCTATAGGTCAGGAAAATAATTATCTCACAGTTGATATTACCAATACTAGAATATGCAGATGTTGTCTATCAGAAAACCTCAGAAACAAATATTCTCCCTCTCAATGTAGTATACAGTATAATCTCTGAAGATTTGTTTTGAGGTGTCCTTATAGAACCCATCACTATTTTATGTACGAGTCACTAAAACAACAAGTAATTCTCAGTGGTTGCAATTAATTTTTAATGTCATTTTCTTTAATTTATCCTCCTTACTAAAACAATTTTTAATTACATGTAGGTCATCATATAGCACCATCGTATAGGTGCCTCACACTTTGGTACTACAGGGGAGGCGCAGGGAGATCAGTGAGGGAGATGGGATGGATTGCTGACTCTACAGTCAGATGCATGTCATCAGGTCTGTGGCTGGGTAGGTACACAAATCCTCTCCTGCATCGGGTCGTGTACGCGTGGGTGAACCTCTAAATGTGATATAACGTGTAGAAAAATTAAAGTAATTTTGTGTGTAAAGTCATTTACAGGTGCCGGTACTGTCGGGAATTGTTAATGCACGAGCGGACTGTGGGTGAAATAGGCAGATTCTTTTTTTTTTAGTATAGTATACGATTGTACATTAATTATCATAAATCGCCTCTTAAAATTAGGTTTGCGGGTCGGGTCACGGTTTAATTGTTTAACGGATGGGAAAAAATGGGTTTAGTATTACCTGCCAAATAGTGAAGATGGTAATTTAACAACCAAATTTAAAAACTGAAAAATTCAAGCATCGTAAATGCTGTGGTGTTTTTTCGAATTCTGTCAAATTGCAACATTTTGTTATTGCGCTATGTTTTTATTCAGTCCAGTAATTCAAAATGCCATTTCGCATTGAGGACATTCGGCACTATTATACTTCCAAATGACTGCATCATAACATCATTCAGCTTAAAGGCACACTCCTCGATTATGTCATAGCGCCCCGAACAACCATATTTACACCCTAGTTTGCCGTTTTGATTTTGAAATTAAACTGTCCACAAGGGTAATTTTGGACAAAAATTGAGGAGTGTACCTTTTAAAATCACTGTAACAGTGGGAATAAAGACCCGATATATGAGCAGCTAAATCAATATCTAGGTTCATTTAAACCCCATGTACTCACCCCCTCTCCAAGAATATTTGTGAGTCAACAGTTACATAAAATGCAGATTCAACTCGGCAACTTTTTTTTCGCTGCAAGTTAAGTGATTCTCGAACGTCGCCCTGAGAGCTATTGGCCTAATCTCCCCCCCACCCTCTGTTAAAGGAAAAAAGGAAGCCATTAATGGCTTAGTGCAGATAAGCCCTGGCGGTGTTAGTAAAAAAAAAATTGGATAATGATTTTTAAGAGAAGCGAGAGGGGACGCCACAAAGCGCAGGAATAATTAATCATCCCAACTGGAGGAGGAGAGGAGGATAGAGGGAAGGCGAGGAGAGAAAAGAGGAAGGGAGGGCGGAGCGAGAGAGAGCACAGGAAATGAAAGGAGAGGAGATGATAAATATGAGAGAAGACGGTAATGTGAGGAATGAGGGAGACAGCGAGAGAGAGGAGGAAAAAAATGATGGGAGCAAAAGATAATTTTAATGATTTCCAAAGGAAACTGACACTGAAGAGCATTAATTAATCAAGAATGGACGGATAGATGGCAATAAGGGAAGACAGGAGAGAGAGAGACAGAGAGGGGAAGGAAGGAAGGAAGAGTTGTGCAGAACGGTGGGAAAGAGGTGAGAGAGGAGAGAAAGTTAGTTATCAGGGGCCGTATTCAAGTGTTTCATCATACCGCTAGGAGTCCATCAAAATCTAATGCTCCTTGCTAAGACTGAATACTTCACCCAAACGTGATAATTAGTGCATCAGTTACTTATATCAGTTATGGGACACCACCTGCAATGCTGGAAGAAACATGCACCTTCAGAGAATGTAGCTCCCAAGTGTTTTTAATGTCTGCTAAATGATCTATCCACCTATACTCCGATTAATATGTATGATGAGAGGGGGCTTCCAATTAAAAAGTAAAATTGATGTGCTGTGGGGCCAGATGATCCCAGAGAGTTTGAGCCCTTGAAACCCCTGTTCAAAAGTAAAGAAACAGTGTACCGTAAACATCAATGATTCAACATGAAACCACCAAAAACTGAGCTCACCAACATTGCTTTAACGGTAGGAAAGTAGAGTAAAACGTTATACAAATGCATGCGACTGTGTTGATATTTTTGGACCAAACTTGTTCAATTAATGGGGGAGTTCTCTATAAAATACATTGATCTGTTTTACGACAACCAATTAGGCTACTACGATAGTGAAAATGCTATGTTTGTTGTATCCCATTTAACCTCCCACCGTGAGAGAAACAAACACGGCATTACTCCTGCAGATTTCCTAGACAGTAACATCTTTAAATGCATAGCAGATGGAAAATTATGGTTTAGGTTGCAGTCATTTATTTCTTTAATTTACACGCACAGTGAAAACTAACCGTCATATGAATAACAGATGTTCCAGTGCCATCTGTTTTGTATATTGTTTCAGTGTCACGCACTTTGCTTCAAAGCTAATGCGGAGTTATGACATACTGTCAGTGCGTTAAATTATAGTCACTTTCTAACCAAATAAATATCTTCAAACAATATAAACAGTTTTTTGTGGAGTTATGTGTGTCAACAGGGGTTATAATATTGCAGCCTCATACTGACGTGTTGAGTAAAGATTTTGCAGTTCAATAAACCATTATTACTTACTATATCATAGTCGGGTGCTTCCAGGTTTAAAGTCTACCCAGTAACCCAGGATTTAGAATTCTAACAGACTAGAACCAATAATGAAGAAATGTGTAAGTTAGTTAAATACCCACAAATAAATTAATTGGGAACTAAAATGTTTATATATTTAAACAATTTGGTATGTGGCCATTAATTTTATTTTTCATATGAAACCTGTTATTATATGGTACCTGTTTATATTATATTATATGGCACCTGTTTGTACTTACCTCCAGTCTTCATTTAATATCAAGATCAGTCCCTCCATGCCTCCTAGTAGTATCTAGTGTCTTTAGAAATTAGTTCAAATTGAGACTAGGTTGTTTATATATATTATATGGGTTACATTGTAGGGCTATAACAGTTTGATGGAATTCTGTCGCACCACTTCAATATGGACACTGGCATAGTGCTGTCTATTGTTATTTATGTAGTTAGTCCTCTGCATTTGACCCATCTTAACTACTTTGGAGTCTTGGGACCAACTCCAGTTCTAATGCCAGTGGTTGGTCAAGGACAGTGGCAAGAGTTTTAACCTAACATGCATGTCTTTTCGCTTGAACACAGGGAGAACAAGCAAACTCAACACAGAAAGGCCCCTGTAGGGATTAAACCCAGGACCTTTTTGCTGTAAGACAACAGTGCTAACTTTAGAGAGGACAGGAAATTAATAGCTGAAATCTCTGATATGAAACAGTGGGTCGTTTTTTTTGAGGAAGAGACTTAATGTGATGGTTGACATTCATTCTCTCTCTCTCTCTCTCTCTCTCTCTCTCTCTCTCTCTCTCTCTCTCTCTCTCTCTCTCTCTCTCTCCGTAGCTATCTCCCAAGGTCGGGAGATAGTTGAGGAGAACTTAGGACAACCTTGGCCCTCACCAGCTGGCTGTCAACACGTAAATACACCTTTGGAGTTTCCCCTGTCAGGACCATAAAAATAGCCTTAAACTGTCACACAAGAGCCTCTTTCCAGAAGGCATTTTGACGTTTAAAGTTTAGGTGCAGTATATTCATTAAAGTCAAAGTGAAATTAAAATGAATTTAGTTAAGATATGAATCCACACGTGGTCTGTATTTGGTCTCAGTTGTGTAATCAACTGGTCAAAATTACAATGAGAAATTTACATTTTTTAAATCCAGTGACTGCGACATTATATTGGCAGCCATTAACCATGAAGTTATATGTTGTTCTGTTGGTGTTGATGACCTTATTGGTTCAACATCAGCAATCAGATTCAATTATTTCAGCATTGGCAGGCATGAAAGTATACTTACATTGAGAAACAGTAACACTAGCAAACTACAGTAGCTTGGCCAACTAGCATCAACAGATGTCCAATCAGAATGCAAATTTACCAGATTATTGCACGATCAGTATTTCCAGAGTGAATAGTATTGGACAGGCGGTCTATCTCTGCTTGTTGAATAACAAAATGGTGTAACAATGTTTATTTAGCAGTTTCCAGCAATGCCAGCTTTTGCTGTCAATTAACTAGATTTGATTGACAAGTCAAAATTTCCCATGAGGAAAGCCTTAAACCTAAATGTAATTTGTACATACATTTCCAAAGTTGTTGTTTTTCCTTCATTTGAAAAATGAAAAATACGAATACATTGAAAGGGTGGAGTTTTAAAATGTGAGTTTCACTGAAAAAGCTTCAGTAGTTTGACTTATATTGGATTTGACTAAACCTTTCTGTAAGTTTTTAAAACTCCATCATGACGCAGTGTCTTCATTTAACCACACCCCTTCAGGGGCACAAGCCAAAAATAATAATTTCCTGGTGTTATTTTCATTGAATTTTTATTTAATTAGGTAATCATGTAGAGATTAAGGCTGATTTGTTGTAGGTTTCACATAGATGCACAGGCACACACACACTTACATTACAAATGTGTCTCACAGGTCATACTGTAAGCCATATTGTGAAAAACATTCAAGCTGATGTGAGGGTCATGAATAATGTATAATGGGAATTTATTTTTGTGTGTGTACGCGAGTGTGTGCGTGTTTGTGTATGAGTGTCTACATAACTCATATTGATTCAGGCTGCAGGCTACAAAACAGCCAGCTAACATGCTTCTGAATAAAGTAAATCTCGCCTTAGAGGCAAGGGCTCCTGACACCGAGCTGTCTTGTACACACAAACGTGAATGCAGTTACACACACACACACACACACACACACACACACACACACACACACACACACACACACACACACCTTGCCATCTAGCCACAAGTCAGATAGCATCATCACCATCAAGTGATTAATCACACCTGAAAGGAGATAGAGAGAGAGATGGTAAAAGGAGTGCTGTGCATTTTTTTCTCGCTTGCCTTCTCAAATGACCTGAAGCTATTCTGACAGAGGGATGAGAGACAGCAAATCAGACGTCTCCCTTTCACTCTCTCTCTCTCTCTCTCTCTCTCTCTCGCGGAAATGTGCTTTTAAAAACATGGCCTTACAAAAAAAACAACACAGAAATACTCTACATAATTCACATTATTGTTAAATTTAAAGCTACAATCTGAAACTTTTTATCTTTGACAATGGCTTGTATGAGGTATGCTGGCATACAAATTGGACATGCAGCTATTGATTGGTGTCATTAGTAAATACACCATCACTTACCTAATACTGATGTGTCAAACGTGTCAAAAAAAGGTGGTTTTTCTAAACTAAATTTAAACTTTACACACAGTAATAAACCTTTGGGAATAAAATAATTAAACAATTTACTCTCTTAGTGGCAAAGTAGTATTCCTCCATTTTCTAATTTCCCTTCCATGGTTGGCTGGCAATGTTGTTAATTATTAAGACTATATATGACTCTATTCACCCTATTTTGAATGAGAAAGTAGATATTTAAATATGCTTGAATAATGAATGAGTGCGAGGAGGACATAGTCAACAACCTTAAATAATAAACATAATTTTTCTTGTATGGAAATGCCCTAACAATGCCTGCTGTTGCGTTCTAAAATAATGTGGATAGAAGGGACTTCACTAATATGTGTATTGCCTGAGACATTTCTTGTCATTTCACTACTGTAGGGAACATACAGTATCTGTGTGCTAAATCCACCAGGATGCATCTGTGTTGCTCTGGAATATTTTCTCAACGTCTTTTGTAATGTTCTCATGAAACTGTTTCTATATTTAGGAAGGTAATTTCTATTTTTTAATTTGTATGATTGCGTGGAAGATTGGAATTTTCTATGGCTTGCCAATGTTATGCAAAACTAAGTGGTTTACCAGCACCTGAGTGAAGAGTGGATGGTACTCCTCTCTACTCCCCCCCAGCATTCATAGGATTGCACCATTCTCTACCCCCCACCCTACCCTATCTTGGCATTGAAATTTGGCCTTACAATAGAGAGGAAATGTGTATGAAATGTGATCAAATCCTTCTTTTTACTAAATGCTCTATCATTCGATCTTTTGTTTAATTTGTGCGGGTGGAGCTACGATATTTGGCAATGTCTGTAGGTGCTCTCAGTGACCTCACCGTTTGGAAGGAGAGATTACATAAATCTTAATGGTGTTGTTGTCCACTTAAGGATCCATTGTCTTTTTTATGTTAAATAAATGTAATTATATTTTATTCAATACCCAAGGTTACATTGCTTGTAATGAATCTATGTCAATCGAATGTTCTTGCTAACATAACACAAGGGGTTGGACTAATGTTGGACAAGAGCCAATTAGCCGTCAAGACAATGATCTATCTTCTCATTTGTCATTTGTGGCTTGTTAACAAGCAGGCTGTTGTGAGTTAGGGGTTTACCAGTGACTGTGTGAATGAGTGTTTGTGAGGAAGAGGGGCTCTCTATGTCTATGGCTGTCATATTGCACACAATCAAGAGACGTCATTTTTTCTCATAAAGAAAGAAGCATCGAATCATCATCGAATTCACAGTTCTTATATTTCTTCTTTATAGTTCATAATTAGGTAATTTAGCAGACGCTTTTATCCAAGGCGACTTACAATTACATGCTGTTATTACATGGAGCAGATATAGGGGTTAGGTATCTTGCTCAAGGATGCGTACAGGCAGGTCGGCCATCTCTGGGGCTCACGACCTTCCTACGACCTTCTGGCTGGGAGTCCAACACCTATTCCACTAGACTATCCTGCCCCCCCCCCTTTATAGCTTTAAAAACTTCAATTGAGACAGAATACAAAAACAGAGATGTCGCTGTGCCTACTCCTTCTGAGGTTAAAATGGATTCACAAGCCTAAGATATGAAAACTACAGAAGCGCAGCGATGCCTAGTCATGCAGCAATAAGCACTGAAATAACCCCACCTTAAGTGTGATTGCAGATGTTGTTACTTTTGTGTTGTCCATTCTAGAATAACTTTGAAGAACCATGCAGTATCTGTACTTATTTTATAGTTTATTGTCAAACTTTGGGCATCACTGTGGTGAAGATTCTGCCTTTGGTGTCCAGAACTTTAACTTTATTTGTACTTACTGTATTTGAATGAAGTTTAAACTTCTTTACAGTGTCGACATTACAGCTCATGGTATTAAGCACATGGGTCAAAACAAGGGAACAACAGAATAAGAGTTCAAGGCAACATATTCCTGTTGCCTTTAAAATATTCATGTATAATCAATAATAGGGAATTGCTAGGTAGAAATAAAGCATGGGCAAGGCAGGTGTAAACCCTACATATTATTAAATTAATTGGAAGCCTTTCGACTTTACACCACCCCGGTTGATAGTTGAGGGAGATTAGTTATTCATTAATATTTCATAATTAGTCTGACCAATAGTTGTGATCAGTCAATAATCGGAAGTTATGAATTGTTGTCACATTGACCATGTTCTGTGAAACACAACAGCAGAGAACCTTCTTCTTTTGAGTTTATTACTTAATCTGAGTTTATTACATAATTCAGTGTAGATTATATAAGATACATTTATATATATATATATATATACACAGCCACTGCATATTCTTTTAAATAAATAATATAAATAATTAATATAAATATAAAAAAAGTATATATTAAATAATTTAAATTAGGTCATTTAGCAGACACTTTTATCCAAAGCAACTTACAATTACATGGTGCTATTACATGGAGCAGATAGGGG
>JAOEHI010024707.1:0-26383 GCA_025447815.1 Percopsis transmontana
AGACACACAAGAGGAACATGAAACAGACTTAGGGGAAAACAAGAGACAAGACCAGGGAAACAGGCAGGGTCGTGACACTCCTAGAATGAGGACAGCATTATGTCATCATGCATTTTCAGTATACATAACTCAATGTATTCTTCTAAAAAATCATCATTCAATCCATAAAAAATTATTGCTAGCAGCCTAAATACTGGTACGTGCTTAATGAGAAGAGAGGCATATTGCGTTCATCCGTGAACCTAAGAGTGCTGGGGGAGGGGGGGGGGGGCTGTGTGAGAGACGAGTGCAAGCCACTCAGCAATCAATCAGCTCATTTAAGTTTCAAACCAAAACAACAACAGCTTTGTAACTCTGGTTTCAACCAGAGTTGAGGTGGTCGCTGTGGCAGCGGAGGGCCGTTCCTCGCGACGGCAGGGTTTGACCTCCCCTCATCGCTGCTGTACTGTTGGCTCTGTGTCCTCGCTGAGCGAGCGTGCCCAATGAGGATTCTGTGGGAACAATGGGCCCGTTCATTGATTTTGTCTCCCATAACGGGGAAACGTTGAACCCCACCCCGCGTCCCGCTTCCCCCTGGCCCAGAAGAGGGTGAACCAATCTCAAAATGTCGCCCTCTAGACACCCGCTGTCAGTCCTTATCGTTTTCAACCGCCGCTCCTATTTCAGCCAAGTCCAATTCCTGGTGCCTTGTGTCTGCCGGACACAGTGAAAGATAGCTGAACCTTTAGGGAGGAACAGTTTGTGAATCTTTCATGCTTTAGTCGTGCTTTATAGGGAGACAGGAAGAGGAAATAATAGTAGGATAAGTTTGACAAAAGACTAAAGTCAGACAAAGGGAGAGGCCCTTGATTGACAGCTATTTAGAGAGACGGTATCAGTCTGTTGAAAAGACAGGCTGCAGAGTGTCAAACAAAAATATTTGCTTTGTTGGTGAACAAAAAACAAGCCCAATTGAAGGATTAATAGTAACATTTACACCTCTTGAGTATTGAAGCCAGGGACTCGAAGCCAGAGAAGGAGCATTATTTAACTGTTCTACACCGCCAGGTCCTCTTCTCTGGGGCAGGGATGATGGATTTGGTGTCCCCAAGCAGAGTGCATGCTATCCATGAACGATTTTAATACTCGAGTCAACCGTACTATGCTATAGCTGTCCCTAACAGCTGAACCTTGGGTTAGTATGTCTAAATCACAGCCAACGGATAAGGCAGCCCTCCTCCCCCTGCCAACTCAATGGGACCCTATTGTGTGTCATCTGACGCATGGCTGCTATTATGCTAAAGGTCTTCTCCGTCTGTGGATGGAGATATTATTTACTGTTTCATTGAGTCGTAATAACTGGCGGCATGCGCACACAGGGAATTGTTGAGGAATGAGACAGCGTGCCCGTATGTAATGTTCTCTGCAGATCATTGCAGCTCAGGGACAAATGGTCACTGAAATCAATTTAGTCCGCTATGTGAAGTTGGTACTTCACATAGCGGCATGAGATGTACATCAATAGATTAAATGCGTATTAGGCAAATGCGCTGTATGCTCTGGAGGGATCTGGCTATCAATCCAAAACACTGAGCAATGTTCCCTATCAGAACTGCTTGATACGTGTTGTTGCTTTCGGCATCACAGATACACGTACATCCATTTTTGTTTATTATTCTTTCCCCACAAATTAAGCGTAGCGTTGGGTCAGGCAGGCCACGGTAGTCCGCCCGCTGCTGTCACTCAGCTGTCTGTCAGGTGACTCACGGGCACCACCCTCATTGGCCCTTTGAATGAGTGAGGTGCTTTTTAAACACCCCCCCCCCTCCCCCTCCATTCCTTGTCGCTTGCTGAGGTCACTCCAGAACACCCTCCACCTCCCCAGCTCCACCTTTTCTTTGTCTGTCAATTGTTGTACACGTCTTCTTTTTTTTCTTTCTTTTTTTTTTCTGTTCTATCATTTCCACTAAGGTGAATAGTAAGGGTTTGTCTTCAAACGTTGCTTGACCTTATTACGGGTATTACGTGAATGTGTATTATTGTACTTAAGTTTCATTATGGTTGCATATGTTCATAGATGTTTACCATCATGTTATTGATGTTAAAATGTCTGCTGCTGGCCTATTTGGGGGGATAAAGACGTTAACAGCGTTTGGTAGGGACAGAAAACCTTGCCTTTTGTGTCTTTTAAAAAATAAATAATAATATTGATGATGATTTATGATGATGATAAATAAATAGTTAATAACTGCGGGAAGGATGTTATTATTTATGACAATAGTATTGAATGAAGGAGGCAGTTAGATTGCATGAAAGCATGTAGAGATGATTACCTTATAAGGTTGAGTGTCATCGCAAATAAAAGTGACCTTGTTGAGATGTGTTTATCGTGCTTAAGTAAACAGCAAATACAAAACATTACTGTAACTATCAATACCCAAATTGTCTCTATTGAAGGCTTCTCTTCACTTCAGGATTATTATGTTTAAAATATTGCTAGGATTTTTTATTGATCTTTTATTCTTATAAAAAAAGTGTTTTCAGCCAACTGAATAACCCCTGAAAACAGCAGTTCTTTCAGTCTCACATGGTGCACTTTACAACATACTTTACAACGGCTTTACAAAGGAAGTTTTAAATTAGTCATTTGTTAAAAAAAAGTACTGTTCGCTTGTTTATCCAAGTGAGCTACATGTATCATAATATCATATCAAATAGATGTTTATTTCTTCAGATAACGGATACAAGGAGAAGATATTCACGGAGATATTAAAGCATGAAATGAATAACCCCTAACTTTTCCTTGACACAGTACTGTAGCTGGCAGTTCTGAATGGGAGGCCCCTGCATGGAAATAAGCAGTGATAGTCCCTAAGGGCAAACTTATCAGGAACCTCAGCCCTTCTCTCTGGGCCATTTGTTGTGCAGAGCTACATTCCATGCTTGCTTCCAGCCTACAGGCTACGAGGATATTGACAAATAGGTAGCTGTCTTCACCCCCCCCCCCCCCCATCCCCCTCCTTCTCCATCCCACCCCTCCACCCTCCTCTATCTCCCCATGTCTTATCTGGAGTGGCCCAGCGCCGTGCTCACCTGCAAACAGCCAGGAAAAACAATAACCGCGTGCCACCTGACACTCTGCCCCAAATAGCTCTAGCGTATTTAGACGGTTTGCTTCTTGTTGCTACTGGTGGTCTTCTCCACAGTAGATCGTAGACAGCGGGCCACAGTAGGAAACCGCAGAACCCAAAAGAAGTGGTTCATAGTGAGTGGGAGCCCCCATAACAAAACTGCCACAATTGGGACTAATAACAAATGCCTAATAACATGACGATGGTAGTAATGACATCAGCCATGTAGTTGTAAATGATGTATGTGATTGACTAGTATTTAGTTTTGCATTTGTGAATACTAACAAATGATCTAGGTTATCTTACAATGGCAGTCAGGCACCTTACAAGGAATAATGTTTTGCTGAGCCATGCTTTTAGTAAGTTATTATAAAGTGTTACATAGAATCGACCGTGATTTCTTTTAATCTTGAAAGCATCGCGCAATGTCCCCCTCCTGATTTAGAATGCAGGACCCAGGAACCTTTGTGTTTAGTGCATTACTTTCCCACAAGGCCCCTGTGCTCCACCTAACCAGGGGCCTTCCTTCCGTCACGCATCCTGCATCCAATATTAGCATGGTTAACATTAGCATCAGTGTTTCACCTTTTCACAGTCGAGAGCTTTTTAGTGCGAAGTCTGTGGGTAACATTTTATCCATGAACTCGTTGAGGGCACACTTTATCCCATGGAGAGGTGGGCATTATATTAACCACGTAATTGTTAGCCAGGATTTGTGGTTCCTGCGTCTGAGATAAAACCCCTCGTTTCTGCACACTCCTGCACGATCAATAGACGTAAACCTAATGGGTAAGTAATTGAATCAAGCGCGTGGCCATTATAGAATTTTTGAACGCCACTGAACTGTATCTTTCGGCCCCATTGTTTTCACAGCGAAATGACTCCTGGCTTGTCAATAGCTCTTGGCTTGCTGCTTGAGCTACTCTGAAAAATGTGGTCCTCTTCTCAGGTCCGTTCTATTAAGCATACCTTGGTGTCGAGAGTGTCTTTTCAGCCCTTGCTCCTTATAACCCATTGTCCATACAGTTTTGTTATTTACCACATCATTTCATGTTATTTTACAGCATACGGTTAAGGCCTTAGAAGGCATGGGAGGGATGGGTGTGTCTTAATCGTTTATTTTAATTTCGAAGTCGACACAACAGCTAAGTGTTCCTGTCTTGTGATCCTGTCCACACAGGTGTGTGTGTGTGTGTGTGTGTGTGTGTGTGTGTGTGTGTGTGTGTGTGTGTGTGTGTGTGTGTGTGTGTGTGTGCGAGCACATATTCTCCATTGCAGTTGGCTGCTGTAGCTGGTATTTTACCCGTGGGCATGCTGGTGTAAAGCCAGACATGTGACCTTGTCAAGCGAGTGAGTCACGTGGGTCTTTATGAAACCTACGCGGTATTCGGTGACTGCTGAGCCACATGTCAGCAACAACATGGACAATGTAATTGTCAAGGGTATAATTAAAACAGTATCGTATCACATGCAGTGTGTGTGTGTGTGTGTGTGTGTGTGTGTGTGTGTGTCTAAAATTCTCTATTCTACAGGTGAAATGGAGATGCCAAATTGTGTGTGTGTGTGTGTGTGTATAGGTGTAAAAGTCCTGGACCGATGCCCTGCCCAGGGGTTATGGAAGTTAATAATATGTTCTTAACTATCTTCCCAAGGATAAATCATTTAAAGTAACATTTCATATATTGTTATACCAAGGTTGTGATTTGAGGAACTCACTAATACTATTTTAATGGAGTACTTCAACTTGGATCAGACTCGGATCTGGCATTGGTAGTAATCATTCCAGCCTTTATTAAAACATGAAGCGCAATCGTCATTCACTATTTAGCTGGCTCATTGTTGTCTGAATATGCTGTCAGTGTTTGGTCTGGTGTTCCTTCTATCGCCTTTCATCTCTAGATGATTTCTAGCCTCTCAGAAATTGGGAGCGGGCAATATGAGGACGAGTGATTTATACTTGGCATTTGGATGTCAAGGCATCCGGGCTGAGTGGTTTTCCCCCAGTTCCCCGTGCCCTGAGGGTGGCTGACTAGACTCATGCTTCCATAAATTACTCTCCATATACACGCGTATGCCAGCTATACCAGGGCGCTCGGTGTGAAAGAATGGAACAAATATCTGTTACCTGTTTGAGGTTTGACTTGGGAAATGTGTGAGTGTCAGTTGTTGCTAGAGCTTGTCAGAGAGGATTGTGTCTTGCGTTCTGCTTGCCCTTCTGACTGGGATATAAATGTGGCACTATTTCAAGGCCTTGACATAGATGAGTCATGCTTCTGTGTTCAAAAATCCCTCTTTTTGTCAATTCATTTGCAACTGCTCCACGGGACAGAAAACACCAGAAGGCTTTTAGAGTGCCAGTCACCCTGTTAACCAGTTCTTTTTGCTTTCTGATAATTCCTGCAAACAGGCAGAGCTTTCAACAGGCAACTTCAAAGTCTTATAGTATAATAATGCCTAAGCTCTTCCCAGTCAATGCCATGCCAAACCACCCTGCCACACCCGGTCCTTCAACTTTGCCAACAGGAGTGATCTCCTTTACCAGTGAAACCGTAACATCCTCTATATTAAATTATACCATCACTGTGTTAAACTGTGACTAAAGTGGTTATTTACATGCAATTCACTTTTGTAAGATTTCTTTCTGCTTCCTGCTTGTATATATGTTTCACCTTGCTTACCTTTTGCTGCTAAAAACTGGTTAAAAAACGTTAAAACTAGAAAAACGCCCGTCAAATTTTTAACGTCGTCATTCACCAACATGTGGTCTTTTAACCCTTTAGCGATTTATATCAATACTGTATATATCGCCAGAGTGATCCATGAAGAACAACAAACTAGAAACTAGTCCATTGAAAGAAACAATTTCACTGTTTTATTTCATTTTCGTTTTAAGTTTTCTTTTTCTTCTTTTTCTTTTCCACTCAGTTAAAACGGTAGGCTGTTTATGAAAGATGGACGCCGTGTGTGTGGCATCACCCACTGGTTACTGAACAGATGTTTGGCCGAACACCAAGACCACTAGACTATCCTGCTGCCCCCCCCCCCACACACCCCCACACACCCCCACACACACACACCACTGTATGCCATGAGTGATTTAATCCGGCTGTGCTAACTTGAACCCCCCCTCCCCTCCTCCCTGCTCCCTGCTCCCTGCTCCCAGTCCTGCTGCGTGAGGAGGTGGCCCAGCTGCAGGAGGAGGTGCACCTGCTGCATCAGATGAAGGACATGCTGAGCAAGGACCTGGAGGAGACCCAGGGAGGCTGCTCCTCCGCCGATGTGCTCTCCGCCACGGAGCTCCGCGTGCAGCTGACCCACAAGGAGCAGGAGCTAGACCGAGCCAAGGAGGCGCTGCAAGGTCAGACCTGGTGTCCATAGTTCACTGTCTGGATCCACAATGTTGCTTTGTTTATATTATAATAAACAGTCAATGCTGTTTAGGGTTGTTTTCACTCTATTTTCAGGCTGTTACGTTTTGCTATTATTAGCCTAACACATAACATTAATAGGTTCATTACTTGCTAGGTAATTTTTTAAATGGTGTATACACTGGTGTTATTACATATATGGTAAATGGACTGCATTTATATAGCACTTTTTTGTACCAAACAGGCCACTCAAAGCGCTGTACATTGCCTCACATCCACCCATTCACACACCAGTGTGGTGTCCGCCATGCAAGGCACCATCACACAACGGGAGCAGTTAGGGTCAGGCGTCTTGCTCAAGGACACCTCGACACTTAGACAGAAGTCAGCGGGTATCGAACCAGCGACTTTTTGATCACCAGACGACCTGCTCTACCTCCTGTGCCACTGTCGCCCATATATAGTACTGTAGAAAGATTAATGGTTGAAATGGCTATCCTGAGTTATTGTTTTTTGTATTTATTATTATTGTCAGCAAGGAACACAGCAAAAGGAAACAGAATACGCCACTGCTGCAGCTAACAGTGCTGCCAACAACGTGTGGCTAGCTGCAGGCCAGTGGTGTCTCAGCCTTGTCTGAGCGGATGAACACTCCAGTGTGTTGGCGATGCTGTCCAGGCTCTGTTGTGTCCTTCACAGTCATGACAGACTGCAGCGTTGTGTTCACAGCACCCTTGTGCTTGACCGTCAACCCCTTGTGCTATGGCAAACCCTTATGGACAGTACTACTAGAAACGTTATGCGTTCATAACTATTTATGTTTAAAAAGAGAGAAAGGCAGAGGGAGGCAGAGAATAACATAAGCTCTTGCTTATAACGCACACGCATGGTTTCTACGACTAATAGCTATGTCACGATCAGCGTGCACAGGCCCGTGCGCGCTCCGTGCTTCCCTTCCTCGCAATGCACCTGTGGTGGATTAGCCCCACAGGTGCATCCCCTTTTCGTTAATTTGAGTTACTATTTAGTTTCCCCAACAGCGCTCGGTACTCGGTGGTCATTGTTTTGGCATAGACGCCCTGTACGTTTGTGTTTTTGTTTTATTAAAAGTACGCTTTATGCGTTTATCTGCTCTTCAGCCTGTGTGTGTGTTCCTCTGGCTCGCGCTTACTCTCGCCACCCCACACAAACCGTGACAAGCTATTGTATTTGGTACAGCACTTTCTGCAGCCTTGTGGCCCAGTAGCTTTAGGCATTGATGGGGAACTTACCATGCTGTCCTTGTAGGACAGTCTGGCCACTCGGCAGCCATCTTGGTACACTTCTACTACGCATGCGCAGGGTCAGTGCAGTCACACGATTGGCTTTAAAGGTTCCCCCGATCGGCCGTTATAAAGCAGACGATTGGCTCTTTGGGGGGATGGGCGGGATATGTGCATCCAACCGCCATCTTTGGCGTTACGGACTTTTCCCATAGTGTTCTATGGAGGATTCTTGGCTCTGACTACGCCCAGCATGTGCTCGGCCTTTAAAGCGTAGCTGCGGAGGTTTTAGCGGTGCCCAGTTTCTGCCACTCGGTGCAGCCTGATTGCAACATGTGGGGCAGAGATGCCATCAGCAAGGCAGTGAATCACGCCTCAGCAGAGGATGACCTCTCCCAGAATGAGCCAAAGCACATACGGTGGTTTGCTATCAGACAAACGCGTCACGGCCCTGTCAGGGGACTTTGTTTGGCCCGACGTTTCCACTGACAGCATCCTGGGGAATAATTGACGTCAGCCAAAAAGAATAGGAACGAATGGAGCCAAATAATAACTTATCTGCTGTTTTGCCATCAGAACAGACTGCGCGCAGACTCATAATGTCTATGACTCAGTCCTGCTAATAAATGCCAGTGCCTAAGGACCCCTGCAGCCACTGACAGCAATCACCAGCTAATGAAAGCTTTGTACAGGGGAGCCGCAAGCCCTCCGACGTTAAGCATGGCAGGCTATGTGGCAGGACCAAAGGAAATTGCCTGTTTTTCAAAAATCTAGTTAATATCAGTTTGTTTTCGTTGCGTGGGAACGGTGTCTTGCACTGACTGAGGCCAAGGTGAACTACGGCCGCTTCTGGTGTTATTCATGCGGTCGGTGCTCATGCAGACTAGTACTGACGTTTCAATAGATACAGATGATACAGATTTATAATAGCCTTCCCACTATTTCTTATCACATTGCCCATACACGGTACTCTACAGCAGTGCTATCGGGAGTTCATCTCCAGCGCTCGAGGACGAGAGTGCTGACACCTGTGTCTCTATTGGTTACTGCAAGAACGCGACGGCTCACGGCCCCCCCGTGTTCCAAAAGCCTTTTATAACGGGTCCCTTTAGCACCTTATTTACCGTAGTTTGAAACGAAGGTCTCGTTATCCTGTGGATCTGAAACAGCTGGTGTGTGAAGTGCCGTCGCATGTGAAACAGCTGACTGGGCGTATCATCTACAGGGGCCTGTTCAAGGTACGCTGCCAACTGATTGAAGATGAGGTGTCTTTTTGATATTTCTCCCCATTCACAAGGCCCCCTGTTCGCGGCATATTCTGCTCAGACATCGCCTCGGGATTATATCCGATGTTTAGAGAAGCCCAGGTCCCGATGGGTTTTTGATTGAAGCGCTATCAACAATAGAAGTGGAATGGCCTTTTTATTTTTTTTATCTTTTTGAAAACATTTTGGCTGATATATCAAAGGCTGTGATGAAGTAGTGTGAAAGAAATGCCTCAGCCCCATTCTGCTGTCTTCCGCTTGACACAATACCTGTTTGCTCAGGGAATGGTCCATAGAAACACTGTCCCACCACCACGCCCACTTCCATTCACATGGATAGCTGATCATCTTTAGAAAATGGGGAATGCAGAGAAGAAGAATAGTGCCATTGTCTCTGCATTCGTCTCTTTTTCCTTTTCTTTTTTTGCGTCTCTTTCTGTTTTCTGCTCCCTCTCTCTCTTGCGGTCTCCTTGCTAGGCTGCAGTGCCCACGCCGTCTCAATGTTGAGCCTTGTGCTGACGCCCACTATATGCCAGTCACTGGCCTCTGAGCCCTATAATTGAGATGGTGGGTAATTGCCAACCACTTGCAATTGCAGGTTTTGTTGTGACACCCGTGGGCGCTCAAACCAGCCCCGGTGGCTGTTGTATGGTGCGTTTTCAGGCCCGCTGGCCTAACGGAGAGGGCAGAAACCATATTCGGGACACCCTCACAAACATCCTTCTGTTCTAATAGAGGTGTGTGGAAAATTGCCCAAAAATGCCAATTGACTTGGCATTTTTTAATCAAACTTGTGATTAATGAATTCTCAAAGTACAGCCGGCCCTTGCTGTACGTGTTTTAATTACGGTAGCCATTTCTGGGTTGGCTAATAGCTATCACTGAGGAACCTCCAGTCAATAAGGAAGTCAAATGAATTCCTCAGACAGACGTGTATCACCAAAGCACCGCCTGCCTGACCTGTTCACTGGGAAGATGTTCTAAGCCTCTGTCTTCGCACACTCACACACACACACTCTCTCTTTTTGAACTTCTTCTCTGATAGATTCAATTAACTGCTTTTTCATAGTATATTTTAATGGCCGTTAGCAAACCAAGCAAGATCCTTTTCTTGGAAACTGTGTACGTCCCTTAGCACCAAATCCACAGCGGCTGCTGTTTTGTTCCAACAATTATTAGAACAACATTTGGGGACATTTGCTAACCAGCAGTTCAGCGTCTTTCCAATTGCTTTGTCTCTGGGGAGACTGTTTGGTTCCCGATGGCTCCACGGTAAGCCAATCAAGGAAACATCCTGGAAACATCCCCGTCTGTGCCTGGCCCGTGCTCCCAGCCTTGCCGTGTTGTTGCAGCACCCCCCGTTTCATCATCCGAGGTCCAGGCAACACGGAACAGTGGCTGAGATCCTGATCTATGTTCTCAGAGGAACTGTAACCATAGCAGAAAATTACACTTGGTGGGAACTACATTTATAGGTACATTTAGCTGAAATTGTAGGGCCATTTTCCCTGTGTCTCTCTCTCTCTTTTGAACAGAGCAGAGAAACATTGGATCAAACTCTCTCATTATTCCTGATTCAGCGATTTGTGTCAGTATTGATGTAAAAAACCAACCCACAGTTCACCCAAAGCGCTTTACATCATTGCCTCCCATTCACCCATGGTGGTGTCTGCCATGCAAGGCGCCATCCAACACACCGGGAGCAGTTAGGGTTAGGCGTCTTGCTCAGGGACACCTCGACACTTAGACAGAAGTCAGCGGGTATTGAACCAGCGACTTTTCGCCAGACGACCTGCTCTACCTCCTGTGCCGCTGTCGCCCCAGACAATCTATATTATATCTATATAGGCTATCTATATTTATTAGTGGCCCACTGGTCATGTAAAACAGCCATGAACACAACTGGAAAATGTACTTTGAAGCCACTGTCTTACCATTGCTCTGTAAATAGTGGGCGTTTGGGATGGGAACCGACATCAGCCACTGCTTCATTATCCTTCTGTCTGATCCCAAGTTCAACAATACCCCCCCTCCCTCCCCCCTCCCCCTCCCCCTCTTGATGAGCCCCCGTCTCTTTCCACCACATCTTGTTGAGAGCTAGCTAAAAGCCCGCCCGTGCTCTGCAGTGCACCCGTTGGGCGGAGAGGTGCCAGGTTGGAGTGGCTTCACTCGTCAGTGTGAAGAATGCTATTATGTGAAGGGGCGTTGTCGAGTGGGCGCGGCCTGCCTGCGTGTGGTTTCTGTTTTGTGTACACAGCAGGTGATATGGACCAGCTGGAAGCCCGGCGTTGCATTCTCACTAAGCATGCGTATCCCCCACAGAGCTAATTACTCGGTATTCTCCATGCGCGGCTCTGTCCCTTTTTTGTTTTGATTTGAGTTGTTTTGATGGTCTTACTTGTTGTTTTGGCGTTATAAGAATCCTCATCAGACAATTTCTGATGGGAAAATCATTGTGAGCGCCGGTGGGTTCGGGAGAGTTTGTCTTCTTTTTTAACGGGGAGACAGAATTTGTTGTGTCGTCTCAATTGGGCTTGTTGTGCCCGCAACTGAATAGATGGGGAACAGCGGATAATGAGGGCTGTCATTGGCCGATGGGAGAAGAAAATACTCTGAACAGGATGCTGAAGACATCACACACTCACAGAACAAACCACAGTAAACCAGACCAAGAGAGACTCAACAAAACAGTCCTCAATAATGTTTTTTATACTTTACATTTTAAGTTAAACGCTTTAAGTTTTAAGTACATCAAATTGACCTCGTGGGGACCAGTAAGTCTACCAAGTAACTTATGTAAACATTGTCTTACGTGGATCTACAGTAACCATGCCGGTGTTATTCTATGACCTAGTCTACTATACTAACAAATAGTATCCTACTTCAAAACATGTGCACCACACACCCACCCCCACACACACACACACACACACACACACGAACGCACGCACACACACACACACTTCAAAATACACATTGAAAACCAACCGAAAACGAATAGGGAAAGATGTCCACTCAGCCACCCACGTTCTGTATATTCCCTTGCTAAAACATGACCCTGTGATCGTTGGCTGTTAGCGGAATACAGGAAGTTCAAGAGCGAGTCCCGCTAGCGGGAGCTGCGCCTCGGCCCGGCCGTGAGTGGGACCACTCACCCAGGCAGTGTGAGGGGCTTTTAGCGTACTATAAGGCCTACATTAATAACATGCGTGAAAGGCCCGGCAGCTGTGGATGCCAGAGAGGCCCTCGCAGTGAGCGCGCTCCAAGCCAACTTTTTCACGTCGTCACGGAGAGGAGAATCAGGAGAATGTGGAGCATGCATTCGTTCTCCCTGTTGGGTATTCTTTGGGAACAGCGCTGGCGGTTTGCTATGTGGCTGTGTTTTCATGCCTCGCCATCTGCCGGGATGGCTTCCAACTGTAGCATGTTAGCAAGACACATTTTAGAACTCACAAAACAGACACACAACAGCGTTAGGTAACATGCGCTCACGAGGCGGACACAGTAGACCTCTGTGGAATCTCATCCGTCAGATTCAAGTCTCTGCAGCATCTGCCCCCTGCTTTTCTTTTTTCCTCCAGCACCGCACATTAGCTTCAGACTGCCACGGCTGCCATCCCAGGTGGCTCCTCCGCCTCGTCTTGTAATGACTTGTGGACGCCCGGAGTCTTGGACGGAGCCGCGGAGGATGGGAGCCATTAATATGGCTGTCAGAGTACGGCGCGTGCCTCCTGCTGCTTCGCTATCGCTGGTGGGGGGGGTTATGTCTGCGTTCATTATAGGTGTTCACAAGTTCATTAGAAAAGACCCGCGTGATTTGGGACTCTGAATAGCTCCTCTTTCCCAAATCACAATCGCTGTTTTGTTGAGTCTGTCACGAGGAGGGTTCGCGCTGCCAGAGGAACACAGGTGCATGATGGGACAGCACTGCAATGTTTTGGCTCGTCTCAAAGGAGGCCTTTGATTTCACTTCCTGGGGCAGGTGCGGGGAGCTTTCCTGTCTCTGCATAGCCAATGAGAGACATCTCTTGTCTTCTCTCACCAGACAGTTGGCCGGTGTGTGACTCTGGCTGAAAGAGGAAGCTAAGAAAAGGAGGGGGGGAATTATGCGGGGGAAAGGCAGTCATTCACTCTAAACAGGCTCCCTAGACTATACTTGTAAATGTAATGCAATTAACAACGCTGTGATGTGGGTTAATTAATGATATTAATGAAGACCTGGCTCAGAGACAGAGAGAACCACAGGAGGGAGGGATAGAGAGAGAGAGAGAGACAGAGAGAGAATGGAGAAAAAAAAACAAGTGTAATGTTTCGGGGTTGTGAACCGTTCAACCGCTAGCATCCATGCAGCTAAGATAAAGACCTCAAAACAAACAGCAATGAAGAGATGTAAGCTATGAGGTATGACATTTTAAAGGTACACTCCTCAATTGAGTTACACCACGGGGCTCTTTCAAACCAAGAAACTGTGTGTTTGTAACGCTGGTGTCAACCCAAGATGCACAGTGTTGGCACACCGTGGACCCGTTGTTGTATGGTTAGTCCAGATATTCCTCTGGTGCCTGCAAACGTCAACAGTCTGAAGATGTAGTCACACCTGCTGCTGATAGCCTGGTGAAAGTTGTTAAGGCGCTTATGACAATGAGGACATAACAGATGTTTTAACAATTAATTTATAGAGTTCCACTCCCCAATAAATTAATTCAAAAGAAAACGTGTACATGTCTCAAATTCTGAGTTATGCTATGTTTATTACTGTTTCTATAAATATACTGGTCAAAAGTATACATTTTAAAGAACTACATACACTAGGCAGGATAGTCTAGTGGTCTAGGTGTTGGACTCCCAGCTGGAAGGTCATGGGTTCAAGCCCCAGAGTTGGCCTACCTGTAAGCATCCTTGAGCAAAATGCCTAACTCCTATCTGCTCCATGTAACTTACAATGTAATTGTAAGTCGCTTTGGATAAAAGTGTCTGCTAAATGCTGTAGCTGTAGCTGTAGCTGTAGCTGTAGCTGTAGCTGTATGCTCTTGTACTCTTACAGTAAGTTCCATTGTCTTATCCCTCTCTCTCCGCAGCCATGAAGGCAGACCGGAAGCGCCTGAAGGAAGAGAAGGCTGACCTGGTCAACCAGATGCAGCAGCTGTATGCCACGCTGGAGAGCCGAGAGGAGCAGCTCCGGGACTTCATCCGGAACTACGAGCAGCACAGAAAAGTACGGCGCGCCTGCTCTGATTGTATGCAGCCACCATATCTGTCAAGCTAAGTCTTTGTTCTTCCATAATGGCTAATGGAAACTGTGGTGAATTCATAATGAGAGCATGAAATAGACTCTCATCTTTTTAACAAAAACTAATAATAATGTAAGTGGGCTTCACTTATTAATAATTTCTTAAATGGCAACTTTCCCTCAAAATACTAATTATTAAGAGCTACATTCAATCTAACTTTTGGAGAAATTTAATTAAAACATAGCAATGTGTGTATGTTGATAATTCTCCCTTGTAAGTGGAAAGCGGAGACACTTTTAATGAACCTCAGAGGCAGAGTGTGTATATAGATCTCCCTCAGCTTCGGTGGGAGAGCCATCACTCATTTAACACCATTAAAGTAGTGCAGTGAAGGTAAAACACTAGCTTCAGAGGCTCAGGGTCCGCTCATCCCAGCTTGCCCCATGTTCCTCACCCTGCGAATGTGACAGAGGATGCATGTGTCTCTCGGCCAGGAGAGCGAGGATGCGGTGAAGGCCCTTGCCAAGGAGAAGGACCTTCTGGAGAGGGAGAAATGGGACCTGAGGAGACAGACCAAGGAGGCCACCGAGCACACAGGGGTGCTCCGCTCCCAGCTGGACCTCAAGGAAAACCGCATCAAGGAGCTGGAGGCTGAACTGGCTATGGTGAGAGAGACAGGCAGGCAGGCAGGCAGACAGACAGGCAGGCAGGCAGGCAGGCAGACAGACAGAGACACACATGAGACATTGGATCAGGAACAAATCTATTTTCTGTATTCCATCAAAAGTGTTTATGTTATAGTTATACTAAGTAAGATTGACACCTGAATGTGCCAACAAAACCTGGCTCCGCCCCCTTCCTGCTCCAGTCTTGCAGTTAGACACACACTTGGGTAGACGTTGACTCCACAAACATATCTTTTCAAACTATAGGCTGGACTGGGGTGAAAATCTTACTTAGTGTACCTTTAAATAATAAAGATTTCACAGTCAATGTAGTTTTTACGTTTGGTGGTTATTGAAGGACAACTTTGCAGGTCTTACATGCTAATCACTGACACTGAACTTACTACAACAGCTGACCGGATCTAGGTAAACACATTATTAAGGCTAGAAGCACAAAGAAAAGCATGAAAAAATGAAAGAAGCACGTTTTTAACTTTTAACAAATGTGATTATTTCTTCACGGTGGCATTGTCCCCCAGGCCTTATCAAGATGAATTATTTGGGCTACACCGAACGACACACAGAAAGCATTATGGCTAAAGCAGACACACAGTTATGAGCTGTAGCAAAAAAACGCTAATTCTTTTCACGCTAAGGATCAACAAGCATTGTTGAGGCTGCCAAATGGCAGGCAGCACAGCCTTCGAATGTCCAGTAGCCGCTCTTGTCTCCTGCCCCCCAGATCACTAACTGTGTGAATCAGAGAATGGAGTTCCGCGTGTTTGAGCCCCTTGCGGACAGAGAGTCATCTCCTAGGGTTACCGCGGTAAGAGAGCGCCCCCCCCCCCGCCCCCCTTCCTCCCCCACCACCACCACCCCGCACTTTGACCCTTGTTGATCTCTCCGCACCCTGGACACCTCTGCTGTGATCTGGTTGCCATGGGAGACCCCCCTCCCCCCTGGTTGCACGTTCTTCACTAACCCAGCTGACCCCATCCAAACCCTATGGTCCTAACAGTAATGATCCCCAGGGGTAATTTATACCGTTGCCAGTGGTCCAATCAGGGAAGGACTTGTTGGGGAAGTGTGTGGGTGTCTCGTGCAAACTAACGGTTGTTCCAAAGGTTTGTGGTTGTTTGGTGGCACGTCAGAGACCGTTGCTGAGCTGCGAGGGCGCTGGTAGGCAGGTGGTTAACGCCATGGTGAAGGCTCCCCTGGTGATGGGCATGGGCTATCTGCTGTATACACAATGCACAGGGCTAGCCTTCAAGACAATAGTCATGTTACACAAACAACCATTGACCACACACACACACGCACACACGCACACACACGCACACACACGCACACACACGCACGCACACACACACGGTGTATGCACACTTGCTCACACACAAGAACACATAGAACACATGGACGCACACAAGCACACAACCTTCCGTAACGAATGACGAGGCTCACTAGAACAAGTATTCATTAAATGTATAAAACTTCATTATTTCACTATTCATTCACCCCCCCCCTTCTCTCTCTCTCTCTCTCTCTGTATCTCTCTCTGCCTCTCTATCTCTGTCTCTCTCTTTCCCTCCTTCTGTCTCTCTTTCCCTCCTTCTGTCTCTCTCTCTCTCTCTCTGTATCTCTGTATCTCTCTCTCTCTCTCTCGCTGTCTCTCTCTCTGTATCTCTCTCTCTGTCTCTCTCCCTCTGTCTCTCTCTGTCTTTCTCTCTCTCTCCGTCTCTCTCCCTCTCTCTCTCTCTATCTGTCTCTCTCTTTCCGCTTCGTTCAGTTGGCAGCTCCTTCTCTCTCTCTCTCTCTTTCTCTCTCTCTCTTGAGAGAGTGTGTCCATTTTCACAGCTCCCCATCAAGACTGTTAGGTAGAGATTTAGCCAACATGAATACATCTGCATTTTTCATGAGCCGAGAGATGAGAGGAGCAGGGAACAACTCACGCACACGCACGCACACACACACACACACACACACACACACACACACACATGTTGTCAGAGGATTTGGAAACCTCTTGACTCTGTGTTGACACAAATGCGTGCATGTTTGTGTCAACACGGAGCACACAGACGCACACATGCACACACACATACACACAGTGTTTCTGGAAATCTGATGCATAATAGCACAAACAGTAAAACAAAGGCACCCTAGAAAAAGATGCTATATTGTCGCTTGCTGTGAATATGTCTATATATGTGTGTGTGTGTGTGTGTGTGTGTGTGTGTGTGTGTGTGTGTGTGTGTGTGTGTGTGTGCGTGCGTGCCTACCCTACTAAGGCCAAGCAGTCACTAGCCACTCTGACCAAGGACGTGCCCAAGCGTCACTCTCTGGCTATGCCCGCGGAAACGGTCGTCAACGGCAACAACCAGGAGTGGGTGATGCAGGCCGACCTGCCGCTGACGGCTGCCATCCGACAGAGCCAGCAGACCCTGTACGTGCACCCGGGGCACCCCACCGACAGACAGGGTAGGGCTGCACGCTTGCACGCCCACACACATACATGGGAGTTTACTGACTCGTTCATCCTGGGGAGGGTTAGGATAAAGATGAATAAATATGAAGATGTAAACAAGACGTAGCATAGCACTTGATTACAATCCCCGGGGACAAATTGAGTCGGTACAACGGCAAAGAGCCAGCATGCATAGATAGGATATAACACTTCTGCTAAGATACTGTAAGATAAGAGCTTTAGTAATGCCTTAGGGGAATTTCAGGTTCAGTGGCGCCGAGTTGCTTAAGAGAACAGAGTATGCGTCAGAAAATGAAGACAGGGTATAAAAAATATTAGATATGATACAATGTAGAAGTGTCAACAGATAATAGAAATGGACCATTACATAGTATGCCTTTTATTGCCAAATGCCTTTATATATAAGAGGAGTTATGTAAGATAATAGTCTGTACATGTCGTATATAAATAGGGAGGATTCAGGGTTATATACTGTAAATCCCATACAGTACATACTGTACTGTATATACTTAAATACAACGTCCACATACTGGACCAAGCTGTTAACTTGCTTGTGTCAGGTAACCACAGTTTACTTATCAATTCAAGGCATAAATGTGTGTTTTTCTGCAGGTTACGTAGCAGGTAGAGCCTGGTTTTATACAACGCACTGTGACAACATTATCTGTCAGTGAGTTAGCTGTTAGCTTAGAGAGACAGGTAGAGACGCCAACTGCGTAGGCATGGGTGGGCCTGGGTGGGCCTGGGCCCACCTACTTGACACTCTGACACTCTGGTAGAGAGAGACAGGTAGTTAGTTAGCTCAGAGAGACAGGTAGTTAGTTAGCTCTGAGAGACAGGTAGTTAGCTAGCTCGGAGACAGATAGTTAGCTGAGAGAGACATGTAGTTAGTTAGCTCAGAGACAGATAGTTAGCTCAGAGAGACAGGTAGTTAGTTAGCTCAGAGACAGATAGTTAGCTCAGAGAGACAGGTAGTTAGTTAGCTCAGAGAGACAGGTAGTTAGTTAGCTCAGAGAGAGATATTTAGCTCAGAGACAGATAGTTAGCTCAGAGAGACATGTAGTTAGCTAGCTCGGAGACAGATAGTTAGCTCAGAGAGACATGTAGTTAGTTAGCTCAGAGAGACAGGTAGTTAGTTAGCTCAGAGACAGATAGTTAGCTCAGAGACAGATAGTTAGCTCAGAGAGACATGTAGTTAGTTAGCTCTTAGACAGATAGTTCGCTCAGAGACATGTAGTTAGCTCAGAGAGACAGGTAGTTAGTTAGCTCAGAGAGAGATAGTTAGCTCAGAGAGACATGTAGTAGCTCGGAGAGACATGTAGTAGCTCAGAGAGACAGGTAGTTAGTTAGCTTAGAGAGACAGGTAGAGAGACAGGTGGGTAATTACCTCAGAGAGACGGGTAGTTTTGAGGAGGGGCAGAGAGGCAGACGGGGGAGGCAGATCTCTCCTAACCAAGCCCCAGCCATGGTAAACAAACACACCCCTTTACCCACCTCTCCCCACCAGTGGCAGCGGTGCGGCTGAGTCCGTGTCACTCCCGCCAGCCGTCCGTCATCTCGGACGCCTCGGCCCTGGAAGGCGACCGCTCGTCCACGCCCAGCGACATCAACTCCCCCCGGCACCGGACACACTCCCTCTGCAACGTAAGGCCCTAACCCCCTCGCTGAGTCCGGTCCACAGCAGGGCTGCTCAAACGGCCGTGGCACGACTCCAGCCTGGAAAATGATTAAATTGATCTATTCAAATCCACCGCTGAGTGACTTCGATGCAAACAGAAATCTCCTGGTTCTTTTTTAAAGAGGCCGTGGACCATTTCTGTGTGATATGTTGTGTATGTGGCACTGTGTTTGAGGGATGTTATGTAACATATTTCCACCCACATGTACCACCTGACAGAGTGCCTCTCATGTGAAAGGGTCCCATAGAAACAAGCCACCGTCTGGGCTGATGCTAGATCACAGGCCTGTGATCTAGCATCCACTGGAGTATAGCCACGTGCAGGGATAGCATGTAATGATTCACTACTCTCAGTCAATGTGGCCGTGCACGCAGGCTGTTGAAGCAGCACCTTCTGTTACTGACGTGCGCTCTCTCTCTCTCTCTCTCTCTCTCTCTCTCTCTCTCTCTCTCTCTCTCTCTCTCTCTCCCTGCTCGTACTGCTGACTTCTCTGCCATCCCTCTGTTCTGCTCCTGTGATCTCTCTCTCTCTCTCTCTCTCCCTGCCTCCCTCCCTCCCTCCCTCCCTCTCCACCCAGTCCCTAGAAGATCTGGAGGAGGCGAAGCGCAAGAAGAAGAAGGAGAAGATGGGGCTGGGCTCACTGTCTCGCGTCTTCGCCCGGGGCAAGCAGCGCAAGTCCCTGGAACCGGGTTTGTTTGATGGTACTTCAACCCCTGATTATTACATAGAGGAAGATGCAGACTGGTAGTGCAGTGTTGCCTGCCAGAGCCCTGTGGACGGGCCCTGTGGCCATTAGCGCACGCAAGAGTGTAGTGTTGGTGTGTGTGTGTGTGTGTGTGTGTGTGTGTGTGTGTGTGTGTGTGTGGGAGTAGCCAACATTGTGTCTGTGCACAGGTGTGTGCGTCAGATGTGAGTGCAAGCGTACGTGCATGCAGATGTGTTGTAGAACGACAGGGAGCGTGTGTGTGTGTGTGTGTGTGTGTGTGTGTGTTGTCCGTGGTCGGAGGCCATGTTAGAAGCATCTGGCTTCTCTGTAAACCTCACGAGCACCTGTGTGTGTGTGTGTGTATGTATGAGTGTATGTATGTATGTATGTACCATATTACCATACTGTAAATACAGCGGACAGCCTGGCACAGACGTGCGCTGTCCTTATCTGCCCGGCAACATGGCTGTGTTTTAGATTCTTTAAATTGTTGTTTATATTTGAACTTCTTTTGTTTTTGACGAACTGGAAACTTGAAGGACTGCTGTACTTGTAAATAACAGTCGATGTGCACTTTGTGCTTGTAAATGTCTCTTTGTCCCGAATGCCTTTTGTTAATTTGGACATGTTTTTTACCCCTTAACTTAAACTCCCTGTTTATTGTCCTGCTTGGTCCATTACCTTTCACGCCATGATGAGAATGGTTTCCTGTAGGCCACATGCAGACTCCTCAAATCCACCTCCAATTGGGTTAACCATGACCTCCTCGACACCCTATTAAGCTGTGTAGAGGCTTGCTGTGTAGAGTGTTTCTTGGAGTCAGACCTCGGCATCAAGTCTAAACAAGGCATGTGATTATCATTGCAAAACTATTTTTGTCTCTATGGCAACATGAAGCCAAACAGGAAATGTAAAATACGGACCAGTGTTTCCTCCCTTCTGTTAATGAGCATGGGATATGCATGCGTGTCGCCCCTATACCCCAATGCATGGTGACGAAGCCTTAAGCCTGTCAAACAGGAAGGTCTTTCTCTTTGCTGTGCCAGAGGAGAAAGACTGTGTAAACAAAGAGAGTTCTGTTACTTGTTTAAATAATGGCCATGCATGATTTCAGAATCAAAATGGCCTTTTCCATCTAATATCTCCATAACAACACATTCACTGTGTAGTCAACTGTATGTCTGTACATTACACGTCTGTGTTGAACTGTAAAAGATTGCATACAGGCCACGTACAGCCTAAAATACAGCCTCAGCAAACACTTTTCATGAACTGGGCGCAAGCTTTGATATGTGACTTTAAAAGAAGCTTAATCTGAATTATGATAGCATTGAATTGATAGCAAGTATCAAAACAACTGCCAAACACTTCTCAACCTCATGTTCACAGCAAAGTCTTCACTACGCAAGGCTAAGCATATTAGAGAATTTAGAAATAAAATGAACCGTTTAGAACAAAGTATTATCCCAGGAGGGTTAAAACCAGATTTCTGCAGGCCAATCGAAGCGAGACAAATGCGTACCTTCTCCCGTCACCCTGTGAACTCACCAAAACATTTGATGCAGAGTTCATGCAGTTGCTGAAAAAAAGCAATTAACTGTATGCCAAAGGTTAATAATGTTTCTCCAAGCAAAAGACATGCTGCAGAAATTGGATTAAGTTATTTCCATTCTTTCATTGAGTGGAGCTGGAGTCTGCACATCCCCCCCAGGAAATCCTTCTTCTCTCCCTGATATTGAACTAACACTGGAAGATTTTCAGTCCCACCTGAAACAGAACTGAGATAGTACAGAAACTATTTTTGTTTAGCCTTTGTTAGCGCTTGAGAGTGGAGTATTTCTGCTGTATCGGCAGTGAGAGCATTATTATTTAACCTCCAGGCCATACCGTATTCTGACTTGATGATATTGATTTAGAGGTAATTCAAAAAAGGTCAGTTAAAGATAGTAGGTCGTAAAAATAAATGGTTTCAGAGCAAGTATAAGTTTCTCTACAACTTCACCAGAGTCTGTTTCATTAAATATAAGTGAAGTAGGCATAGAATAATATATCTTTTTTTATTCAACCTGCCCTTTATCATCCTCTACTGATTAAAAAAAATCACTGTATCAAACGGATACTATTGTACAATTTTATGTTTTTAGCCAAGTTCCCTCATATGTATTTTACTTTTTGTAAATGAGATAACCATACAGAAATGGAATTATTATTAAAGAGTTTTATTTAAAGTCAAAGATGTAGAGCTGGATGTTCTGATGAGAGCTCCTGAGATGTTTAGAAGCCCGTAGAGAACGTTTCAAGGCATGGCAACCAACTTGTGCTCAAAAGACCTACATGAAAAGAAGATTATTTTAAAATAAAATAAATAACACTGATTTTCAACGTGGACGTCCTCTCTTTCCCTATATGTTGATGTTTGTGTTTGTGTGTTTGTGTGTTTGTCGTGGCTGGAAGGTCTAATAACCATGCAGGGATGCTGCCATTTCTAACATAAGAGGGGCAGCTTCCAGCGGCCAGCTTCCAAGGCCATCTGTGACAGGGGCCGCATCCCAAAAGCTCACTAATGGCTTCCTTTCCTCGCCCCCTGACACGTGGATGCCCATTATTCACAACCATTGGCTCAAATGCGTTACATTAAAATGGTCATGCGAGACACGTAATGGAAAGGAGGCCATCTCGGTCCGTTGGAACAGAGCTCATGGGTGTCAACATACATTGTCAATAACATTCTGTTTGGGCTTGACCCCTAACCTGCAATACTGACCCCCTACTGACCCCCTATCCCCCCCCCGTCCTTCCTGCCGGACTCTCCACACAGTCATGTGACCAAAAAAAAAAAGCAATTTGTTCAAATTCAAACGTTGTATTGCTCCCTGTGACATCGACAAACTAGTGGTGCTGGATCACAGACTGCATGGAGCCTCCTCATTACCCCATAACATCCAGAAGTGACCTTTGAATGGAGCTCTTCTTCAAGTTAAAAACAGGCCACGCTGCTGTAGCTGGGTGCTGTATCAGACAAGATGCAAGTGGAAGAACAATTGTTTTGCAATGAAAGGGATACGCCAGTTAACTCAAGCAAACCAAAGCAAATCTTCAGTTTAAGTAAATTGTATATGTCTCCAAACAATGTACACAATATGTACAGTACAATGTATTTTTCACAGAATAATGTCCTGATGGAAAATCTCTTCATGGTGAAACCCACACCATTTCTATTATGTTTTAAAGTCCCCATATAATTGCATTTTCCAACTGTCATTTTGGACAGATCTCCAGCTGAACATTCAGTTTTAGTTGGTGTTGTAATTTTTTTTAACACGCTCTGACTTGAGAACACCAAGTCCTGACTAGCCTCTCTACGCGTGGACGAGAGTGCCTTTCTGATCCATTCGGGTCAATGTGAAGAGTTCTCACAGTACTGAGAGTTGCTTGCTCTATCGTCACTGCCAGGGGAACAAATTAAAGCACCCATTTCCAAAAGAATTACACAAGCCAATTAATAAATGTGTTTGGGCCAAACAATCTGTCTATTGACTATGCTGGAGTGAATAAACCGCAGTAATCGGCTGGGTTGATTGCACTTCATTTTGAGAGATGTAAACATTATCCTTGCAGACATAAAAATGGGGTTTTCTCCTCCAGAATCTGTGTAGGGCTGTGTACAGCATCAAATTGAGAGAGCTTGTTGTTGCCAATAATCTCACTACTTCCAGAGGTTTTCTGCTTTATTTTGCTTGAAACATCACAAAGATGCGAGTGGACTGTTGGAAAAAAAAGAACTTGTTGATTGACTGGCTTTTAGATTTTGTTCGAGCTCGGCCCCAGCTTAGTTCAGACACCTGCTTCGTATCAGAAGATGCCATGCATTTTGGCTGTCATTTTCATATCTTTATTGTCCCAGTGTTGAAACAATGTTGACATATGGAGGGTAAAACAGATGATGGATGCATTTAATCCCCAATGTTTGTGGGTACTTTTTTTTTTTAACCTCTCATTAGGATGTAGGGTAAGTTCAGCTTTAAAGTGATATAGTATTTTGATAAAACCTTGGACTGTATGTGTAAGGGCCAGGTAATGACATTTTTGGTATTGACATCCAACGTGAGACAAATAGATTTCCCTGGCCATGTTTGGGTGATACTGTTGAACTATAAATACATTTTTCGTCATGTTTCCCCTAGAGGATTGTTAAAATGATCTTATAAAAAGAATTACATTTCTACCCCCTTCCAAACCTAGTATATTTGCTTTACACAGCGATGAACCAGCTAAAGTGATGTAAACTGAGCTTAGCTGACTAATATTGTCCTGGTCTGAAAACCCATCTACACAAGGAAGCCTTTTAAATATACACAGGAAATATCGGGGCCAGCTCAGCACACTTACAGGTCAACACTACAAAACCAAATGGAATTAGACCTAAACTAAATCAAAAGGGACAGTACACTTCCAACGCCTACAACAGCTTGCATGATCACAATGATTTGAAACAGCTATCATGGATTTTGAAACGTCAGGCTTTCATGCACAAGCGATTGTTGCAGACTAATTTGGACAGATGGGCAATTATAATTTGACTCCTAAACTACAGCCCATTAAAAAGATGTGGTAAGTGAGATTCTTGTTTGATAGAAATGGTTAGTTTGTTGTAATATGCCATTAAAAGTTTTTGTTTTGTTGAAAACGAGGTGCTACATTGTGGAGAAAGGTCAATCACCCTCCGGCAAAATGTATTTTTAGCTTATTTGATTCATTTTAATGGTAATCTGTGTTTGTTTTTGTTGCCATTACACCTGCTACTAACCACTTCATACACCCAAAATACCACGCCCCATTTCTCTCCACCCCCTTCCTCCCTCCCCCCGCCCCGCCACCTCCATCACCTCCCCAGACTCGGACAGCCTCTCCAGCCCCACCCGCCTCAGCCTCTCGGACGGCTCAGAGGACCAGCTGGACCGGCTGCAGCAGGTTGAGCTGGCCAGGACCACGCCCATGTCCCGGTGGAGGGCGGGCACGGTGCAGGCCTGGCTGGAGGTTGTCATGGCGATGCCCATGTACATACGCACCTGCTCGGAGAATGTCAAGAGTGGGAAGGTGAGAGCCACGCCCCAGGCCATGAGGTAGACCAACAGTCGCTCGATGCAAGAGGACACAGCGCTCAGCTGGGGCTTGTTTAAACACAGCCTTGTGATACCGTCCAGACCTCGCGAGCTCCAGTTTGACTCAGCCTGGCACCCCTCCATTCACAAGCGTCTGTCATACAGTAAAGGCGGTGTTGATACATTTCAATCACACTTCCTTACGCACGATTGGACCAATCGGAACGTGTAACGTCACCAGCGCACCGACGGAAATGGGTGTAGTAATGTAAACAGTAACCAACACATTCATTGACGGTTTAGGCAAAATGTCTGTTAAAGATACCGTCTTTCTAAGACACATTTTCTAACACAATGATTATAAATATATAGCTTGTAATGGTGGGAATGGCAATCTTTACATATATTCAAGTTCCAACTGTTTTCCATGCTGGCTATACAAACGCTTTTGGAGGGGGCCCAGGCTGACACTCAAACTGGAGCTCGTGAGGTCCAGGGCGGGCGATGTCTGAGGGGCGTGTGGTCACCTAAAGCCTGCCGTCCGGTGCTGTGCAGGTGCTGCTGGGGCTGACGGACGAGGATCTGGAGCTGGGCCTGGGGGTCAGCAGCTGCATGCACCGCAGGAAGCTCCGCCTGGCCATCGAGGACTACAGAGACGCGGAGAGCGGCCGAGGGTGAGGGAGGGGAGGGCGAGCGAGGGCCGGGGAGGAATATCACCCGAGACTGATTGTAAACTGTACGCTGAACATATATGGTGGTGTGGGAGTGCCCCCTGCTGGGTGGAGGCAGTAAAGACATGTATACTATACTGGTCTTATGTAGAGCCAAGTCTTATATTATTAAATAAACAGATTCTGAACACGCACCATCCTATGTGATGATGTCACACCCAAAACTGAGAACCCAAAGGAGGCCACAGTAACAATAAAATCCGGTGTCTGGGTGTTCGACTCCCAGCCGGAAGGTCATGGGTTTGAGTCCCTGAGTTAGCCTACCCGTAAGCATCCTTGAGAAAGATGCCTTACCCCCTCTCTGCTGCTTGTAATACTTGTAATTGTACTCATTGTGCTGTTTGGATAGAAGCATCCGCTAAATGACCTAACTGTAATTGCAAAGGGGCGGTTAATTGGCTAGCTAACGAGCTAGCGAGCGGCTGTCTCTCTGCAGGCTGTCCAAGGCAGCTGACATGGACCACCACTGGGTGGCCAAGGCCTGGCTGAGCGACGTGGGCTTGCCCCAGTACTCGCAGGCCTTCCACACCCACCTGGTGGACGGCCGCATGCTCAACTCCCTGACCAGGCGCGACCTTGAGCGCCAGCTCAATGTCACCAAGAAGTTCCACCAGGTCAGCCTGCTGCTGGGCATCGAGCTGCTGCACTCGCTCGGCTTCAACAAGGAGGTGCGTTCGCGTCGCGTGTCTGTTCATGTGTTGGGGGGGTAGGATAGTCTAGTGGTCTAGGTGTTGGACTCCCAGCCAGTAGGGGGCAGGATAGTCTAGTGGTCTAGGTGT
>JAOEHI010024717.1:10616-58885 GCA_025447815.1 Percopsis transmontana
ACATTGTTTCAGCAGTCAGTTTAGGTCTCATATAGGCTATCTAAGAAGGGGGGGCTCAAAGATGGCCATATATTTTAAGTTATATTGTGCTCTGTTGGTATAATGTCTGCTGGAATGTATTAAATTGTAGTTTTGTAATAATAGTCAAAAGCCCATTAAATTGCGTGTTATGCAAGTATTGCGTAATTTTTTTAACTTAGGGGCACAGGTGCTCCTTAAGAAAGTAAGCGTAGAGCCCTGTATGCAGGATGAGGGTACTCTTTACCTATTGGATGCATGAGGTGTTATTCACAGGGTGCAGCAAAAATGTTCAAACTATTTGAACCTTTGAACATGGCATAGCGCCGGCTTGCTGGGTCAGTCGCTGTGGTGCGTCTGGGCTTGTATTTGCTTCGATTACTGAACTGACCCTGCCTATATTTGGGACAGGTGTCTATATGGGACAGGCCTTTAATTTCGGCCAAAACTCTTGCTCAACAAAGATGGGAAATACTATCAAATTGATTATTTGAACCATTTTTGTAAATGTTTTTTTAATTTGCTTGTGGCAAAAATTACTGAAGCAGCAAGGGTTTTTATACTGCCCTGCATCACTGTGTAATGAATACCCACTGTGATTAGCACCATTACAAAAAGCTCACTAGATGGCAAAGGAAATGAATGATTGTAGCCTAAAAAAGGAACACCTACAGTAGGCTATACAGGTTAGTGTGTATGTACGTCTGTATACATATATTCATACTTAGAAAGAGGGGCAGGATAATCTAGCAGTAACATACTTTTTACAGACTTCATAGCTTACCAAACAAACTAGCAACTTGTTGTACTTCCATCATAAAGGCTTCATAACAAAATATCAAGGTTACAACACAGAATGGTAAACTTACAGGTATATGTGGGTCAAGATTTCGCTGGCAATTGATCTAGAGCCAAAGCTTGGACTTCACATGACAATATTCACAAATCAATTTTTATAAAAATTTTTTTTAAATAAACATGACAAAAATATATATGTTTAGGGGAAATAAACAGGGTAAAAAAAATGCTAAGAAAAAAGACTAAAATATTAAAACCAACACATAAATAAAAGAACAAATTAACAAATACAATTAAAGATTATAAAGGAAAATAAATAAGGTAATTAAATAAAGTGAATAAATAAAGAAGCAAATTAAAAAGACATTTTTGTTGCATGGTATAATTTAATTAATGCCTACATTTATTTTTTGGTGCATAGGATATTTATTTATTAAACACTTTATTTTTAATTTTGTCAGCTTTGGGCCTTCACACTTTTTTTCCTATTTACCATGCAGGTACATCTGAATGAATTATACTCTGGTGCTCATGGTTTCCGTAAAATTAACTGAACGATTGAATTGTGGAGAATCTAACCGGTGTAGAATGTCCATATTTAAGCATTTATATTTGTAGATTAGATCTAAGCAGCTTAGAACTAGCTCTGTACATCCAAAGAACTTATACAAAAACCAGACCTGGCGTCTAATTAAGACCAGCGTTTATTTGTTAAAACATGTAGCCACACCCGGCCAGTAGAAGGGACTGCTGTCTATTTGAGACTCGACTTCCATTTGACGTTTTACTGTATATAATAATGGTTAGCTACCTGGCTAATACAAAAAAAAATGTAAACAACCCAATCAACAGACCACTCCTGTCTTTGCGCCAACGAAAGTGGACAGCTAGCAGTCAATCCAATGTTCAGCACGGACTGTGTGAATTGGGCGTGTTTGCTCCCATTCTGCCCTTCCTCATGTAGGAGCTACTCAGTGGCATCTACTGCCTCTCACCCAGTCTGACCCCAAATACAGATTCTGCTGCTGATTTGAGGTGTCTCCTGGCGTCATGCCTCCCAGAACTCAAACACCCCACTCAGCCATGGGCAATGAGTCAGTAAGTCTACAGGCAAAAGCCATCAAATACACATTTCAGCAGCATCAAAAAACACACTTTGAATAAAAACTACCAGATGTTTGTAGAGTGGTATTTCATGGTAAATTTTTTTTTTTTTTTTTAAAGTGTCTTAAAAACTACCCCCACATATGTAGGCTAAATGCTATAAATGCATCTCACACTTACCCCAAAGGCTTCCACAAGAAATTGTGCAAATATATTCTAAAGCTAGTTCTGGTCTGCTATGGTTCTAATCTTGACAGAACCACACCCAACTGTACTCTGTAGACTCACTGTACAGGAGTAAGGATATTGGACCACACTCTGGGTACCCCATTGTATTTCTGTCAGCCTGTTATACTCAGTTCAGCTGTTGGCTTTAGCTGGGGGCTGGCTGACTGACTGGGTGGATGGGTGAGTAAATTGAGGCCACTTCTGAACAACACCAGCACAACGCTTGTCAGTCAACCACAAAGTCAATTGCCACATTATATAAAATTGCACCTTTAGAAGTCATCAGACAAGCTGGAGAGAAGAGAAACAGGCCTAAAAGATCAAATACAATTGAAATAATAGCAGTATATAATAGCAATTTTTTGCCAATTTTGGCACAGCAATTCACTAGCATGCTTTAATATAGGCCTATGTGTATGTGGTAAACCAGATGTAGTGGTGTGAAACACACTTAGGAGGTAAAGGTCAAGTACAATAAGTACTTTTTTAGCCAAATTTTTTTTAAATGTATAAAGCATACACATTCTTGCATTTCATTTAGTTACCAACAGGAAGTAGGAAGAGGTGTGTAAAATGTGTGGAGGGCTCCCACCACTACTTTTCACCCTTTCCGATTTTATCTAACTTAGAGCTGCAACAATGAATTGATTAATTGTCAACTATTAAATTAAATCGACAACTATTTTGATAACAGATTAATCAGTTTGAGTAATTAATTAGGTCCAAATGCTCTGATTCCAGCTTCTTAAATTTGAAATTACAATTAGCAGATGATTTTATCCTAAGCGACTAACAATTACATCGAGCAGGCAGGGGTTACGCATCTTGCTCAAGGATGCTTACAGGTAGGCCAACTGTGGCGCTCGATCCCACAACCTTCTGGCTGGGAGTCCAACACCTAGACCGCTAGACTATCCTGCCCCCTGAATATGTTCTAGATTCTATACACAGTAATCTGAATATCTTTCAGGTGTGAACAAAACAAGATATTTGAGGACATCTTCTTGGGCTTTGGGAAACACTGATTGAAATGTTTACACAATTCCAGATATTTTATACACCAAACAACTAATCAATTAATCGAGAAAATAATTGAAAGATTAATAGACTATGATAATAATCGTTAGATGCAGCCCTAATCTAACCATCTTCCTGTAGTGACTGTCTGGACTGGAGTCATCACTGATCACTCTTGAGGAGATTCCTTTAGCAATAAGTGCTAGAGGGACAGATTCTGCTTGATTGCTACATAGCCTATATTAAACCATTGTGTCTCAGAGAAGATGAGGCCCTCCTGCTTAACTATCATGTTCTGCATCTCCAATGTTATATAGAAAGCTGGCAGTGGCCAAAAGTGAAGGGCTATACATGGGAGTGTAAATCCACAATGAGTAACATGTTGTCGAGTTAGGATTGACTGAAGAAGCTCCTCTGGAAATGACAAAATATTTGATCTAGGTTTTAAATTGTGCTGTCACATTCTCTCTGTTTTATAATCACTTAATGAAAAGCATGTAGCACAATGATTTAAGACTCCATTTTAATAGGACCAACGAAAGACACATGTATAATTCAATTGTAGTGTACTCACATGCATATTAATGTATGAGTAATGTAGACTAAATGTAAAATTGAAAATACATTTTGGCTTCAATCCCTCAAAAGGCTACCCCAGAAGACTTAGCATTCAAAGGATGTTTTCCCCTAATAAAAAAGGGCTGATTATGTAAAAGAATGAATGACACAATATTCATCCATCAGTATGGCTGCTAATATTTCTTTCATATTCCTTTTTAAATACACCTCATTTTAAAACTCACAATGTTTGCTTTTCTCAGAAGAACGTTGACACTTTTTCCACCAAAAATTATAAGGCACACCAGAGCACAGCATTGCTTCGCCCATTTCAGTCATCTCTTACTCAGCTCTTATGTGGCTTGGGAGGGACCATAGTCTACCAGTGAATCTCAAAAAGTTTTAGCTTATGTCCTACAAGGAGTGGTAGTAGTTTTTAGTGCCACAATATATAAAACACAAAGACCATTAAAATAGAAAAAATACAGTTGAATGTGTGTTGTAAATTGTGTAATTAAAATAAACACATTTCAAAATCTTGACTCATCATGACCGACCCCAATATTAAGAACCACTGGCCTACAAGTCATCTACTAGCTGGGACATGGGAAACTGTAAAACAACCATCATAAAAGGGATGGTTTGTCTTTTGACTCCGTATAGTCACTTGTTTCCAAAAACTTCTGGAGACTCGCTCTCTCGGCTCCGCTGACTGAGTGTCCATGTTTAATACATGAACTATTACCTAATGTTGGCTAGATTCCAGGAGAGCAGGGACCCAGTCAAACCTATAACCCATCCCTGACTCTCCCCCATTACTACTACTACTACTACTACTAGCACCACCCCCTCCTCCACATGTGTTACTTTTCCTCCAATCAGCCCACAAGCTATAAATGAGATTTATCACTGTCAGAGCCTGGAGGGGGAAGCAGAAGGAGGAAAGCTACGGAGGGAGGGAGAGAGGGGCTGTACACTAAAACACAAGGTCATGGGCCATGGATCAGGCCTGTTGTGATGCATCACCGCGCTCCAAGCATCACCCATTGTGCCTTTTGTGGGCAATGAACTCAACAACGGTAACGTTGTAACGTTCAGCACTTCACTCAGCACAGTGGAGTGACCCTATGGAGATAGGGTAAACAGGCAGAGTAGCATGAACACCAACATGCCTAGAAACATTGAGCAAAATGTTGGTCTGACAGTTCCTACCGCCTACCCAAGTTGGGTCTTAGGTCTGTTAATAGTTGGGTAACCCAACTATTAACAGACCTAAGACAGTCACACATTGTGCAAAACAAAATCAACAACTGTTGCTTTCCCTATACATTTGTCCTGATTATTACCTAAAACTGATGTTTTTAACCTGACTGACATGGCCTTGTTTCTTCGTACTGCTCAGTTCACAGGACACAACAAAAAGAACATTATTAGCCGCAGCCTTTCTCTCCGTATGTTGCTTTAGAGAGAACAGGCATCTATTGATCCAGCAGTGCTGGTTCCCTGGTTTGACTGCCCAGGGGAGGCTGCCTAGGGGGGTGCACAAGTTTGTGGTTTTCAGCCTGCATTTCTGCCTGACAGTCCAATAATTATAAAGCCTGCCTGCTGCTATTTCAATGTAATGGGCGTCATGGAGAGAGAGCAGAATTGACACCAAGGCCACTGACCACGTCACCAGGCATAAGCTAACAGGAAGCCTAGAAAGAAACATAGCATGTAATTGACTTCACAATCAGCAAATAGTATCCTTTAACATCAAGGATTACATAATTATTACATACTCAATTACATAATTGAGAAAATAGCCAGCCACCATGGCAACCTGTGTCAAGGCTTGCATTAGGATTGACTGACTAGCCTTAGCTGCAGGCAATAGAGACACTGGATACTAAACAGTGGAAATTGCAGGGGAGACACAAAACAAAAACAAAAAAAAATAACAGAGCCTAGCTTTCGGGAAAAAGGGCACTTGTTCATTTGCTACAAATCACTCATCCATTCTACACCTCTTGAACCTTTCTCCATAATCATGCATACACACACACACACACACACACACACACACACACACACCTCTCTTCATAAACATCACATTAGTCTGTATACCTTTTTTTTAACTCAACAACACAAACTGCAAGTTACAGTGGAACATTAATTTAATCTGCACATATACATAGGCTAAGCCAACTTTTCAAATGTACACCATGTGTACATATAAAAACTATACATTCAACTAGAATGATAGCTGTGGTGCAAAGTAGGCATGAAGGTCCCACAGCTTTCGGAATCCTGATAGGTTTGAACCATGCTATAAAAATGCTAGATTCAACAGTAACGTTATACCGTTAGTTTATAAACGACTACCAAGAATTGTTTATTACCAATGTCTTTCTTTGTACATCATACAACCAAACAGGTATAGGATCAGTAAACGTGATGGTCTTTATATTAAACTCAGGTGTGTTTTGTGATAAAACATTTTAAATGTTCAGACTAATATCACTGGTTTGACTTGGTAACATTTTCGCCGTTTTTATTGGTAGTTTTACATTTTATTCAGTATTTGTATGGTTGGTGTGACATATTTACCCAACCAATGACTTGTTTCGTTGTTGTTTTTTGTGATCCGTGTATTATCTCCCGTTCAAGAACCACAATAATAGGACACATACACACAGCACAAAGAAAAGCACTAGCTCGATACAGCGCTGCCGTTAGCTCACCAAACGACGGAAGCTAACATAACTGACGTTGTAGAACAAGATAACATTAGCTACGAATATTGATAGGCAGATCACGTAATTTACAAAGTACCTTAACCACGGGCAACGAAAATTATAGTATTCTGGTTTATAACAATGATTATACAGTAGTTGCTTCTGTTTGCCAATTACGCTAGCTAGGTTAGCATAGCTCGAGTCGTTCGGGGTACGGTACGTTGTCTGCCTATAAAACGAAATCATAATCCAAACTAGAGTTGGGGATATTTATTTTGATTCTGTGAGGATTATGTTTTACTTTGCAAACATTTAAAATAGAATTAACGATCACATTTCCGAGATTAGGTAGCGTGGTCGGGATGACAGTCTACATGTCTAAATGTTATTCAAAGGCACAGTGAATGGCATATTATACTGCAGTTTAACCCATTCTTCGTTTTTCTTTGAACACAGAAGGTAACAGTTTCATTCGACATCGGCTAATCCAAAATTTATATAAAGCCACGTATGATAATCGTCCCACACGACAACCCTCTAAGAACCGGCATACCCTGTAGAGTAAAACGTTTGCGCCTAGGAGAGGCAGCCTAGTGTACACGTTAAATGCCGATGTGTCGCTTGCGTTTATAACCTTGAAATACACTTACCATTGGTATGTAAGTTATTTGTAAGCCAGGTCCCACACACAGGCGTAAATTTCAACGAACAATCAAGTTAAAATAGCAGTAACTTGAAATTTTATCCAACTTGTTCGTCTTAGTTGTTTTCTTCACTTCCTGATTGAGACGCTGCCATTTTGAATATACGAAAAGAGATATTTCCGCTGCTGTCGTCACGCACTGGCCCTTGTTGATCATGGACCTCCAAATACCAAACCAGACAGCTATCATTGTCACATCTAAACTACTGAAACAAATTAACGTATAACTTATTAAAAACAAAACATCAAATACCTGCACAAGTAGGCACTGATAATTGTCAGTTACTTTGTTCCATCTTTGGGTCGGGCTCCTATCAAAGAGAATAAACAAATAAATATGCAGACAAATGGACAAACACACAAAACATACACCTTTGGTCTATTATAAAGATCTAGTGGGTGGTATAAAGCTAGATCAGTCAGGATGGTCAGTGGACGGTGAGTTCAAAGGGCTACCTGTGTTTTCCCACAAAAAAATGTAATTTATTTGAATTGTTTAAACTTATGCACAATCTATGCACTCACAAGTTATGTGAGTGCTGTCTTTGCAAGTGTATTCTCTGCTTTTATTAGCCATTTAAAAAAAACTGTATTATCCCAACTCCCTGCCTACAAAACATTTTCAACAAAAGCATAAAATATAGATAATATTAGATTTTGGAGTTGATCTTCTGTTCCACCATACAGTCACTTAATTGAGTCAGATTATCTTGGCTAGTTATAGAAAGGAAGTTAAAACCTCCTTGGCATTTACTTTAAAAGGTAGCCTACACTCATATGGCCCCCCAGAACCCAAAATTTCAGCCCCAGTTCACTGTTGACATTTGAAACAAACTATGCACAAAGGTGTGGACAAAACTGTAGCGGTAGGGGGAGGGGTAGAAAAGTGTGAGCTGTAGGGGTAGCAGAAGAAAGGAATTTGAACCACTCAACACACTTAGGTGTGGGAGGGGCATGCAGTCTGAGTTTCAAACTAAAACAATATTTTGTAACGCTGGCTTTAACTACAAGGGTTGCTACTTTCTGGACATCGAAAGTAGCAAAAATACTCTCATATTTCTAAATTACTGTACATTTATTCAAATGACTGTACATATATTAATTTATTCAACTGCAAAACAAATTAGTACAGGTACAAAATTATAAATGGTTTACATTTAGTAGTATCATTCCTTTTGTAAGTGATGCTAAATATCTGTATCTATTTAACATGCAACAATTTTTTTATAATTGTAAATAAGCAGACCCCATGTGCACTGTATTGTTCAATACAAGCTTGTTATTTTTTACATATATTATCATCTCTGTTTGTTCTCTTCCTGGTTGCTGATCTCCTTTTGGCATCTAGCTGTCCACTCTGAGTTATTGAACAATGCAATTGGAAGAGCTCCAGTTGTTTCCAGTAAATACACAGCCACTGCTTTCCTGGTATAACAGTCGGTTTCCCAACATGGAGGGAGGCAGGAGGCACCGTATATCTGTATTTGTGTGTGTGTGTGTGTGTGTGTGTGTGGTGGTGGGGGGGTGGGGTGCTGAATAATGTTCAATCTGATAGTACACCGCAAAGCATCCCTTTGACTTTTATATTGTGTTTGATTATTCAGAATAGATAAATATGCAGCATAGCCTACATAACCGCACCTTTGAGATGCATATTATTTTATCAGTGAGGATAATTTTACTGACAAAGTTAACTTTACTAGATGAAATGGTTTGCTTCAACACACAAGACAAGACACGGTAGGTGTTGATGGTTGTTGATCACAATAATGGGTATCCAATAATAATTAATAACAATAAACAATTCTTAATTGTGCACATACATATGTGTAGGCCTACATATTTATTTCTTTAAGATTGCACATCTTCTCCCTGCAATGTTATTGTCTTAAAGTTGAAATTTGGTTCCCTCTGCTGGAAGCATTACACAGACATTAATCTTTACACAAGTTAGATTAAAACCTATAGACATTTCCACGGAGCCCAACAGGTGTACACAAATGCAACATTGGTAGCCTATTATTTATGAGCACTACCTAGACTGTTGGTTCATAAATACCAATTGACTGTAATGAGGTAATTAAAAAATAAGCTTCTTAAATTTCACAACGCTGACTTGTACGCTGAATGTAACTTCAATGTGAAGTGCTTCATTGTGTGGATCACATTCTCTAATGAGTTATGTAAAGCTCTGACCAAACCAAATTGCATAACTTTTCCCAAAAGCGTCTTTGTACTCACTGCATTATTTTCCCTGTAAAGGCTGTTTGCCTCAGGCCAGCTAGAATTTGATTCGATTAATTCACCAGAGAGTTGCCAGACGGTAAGAACATTGTTTTTGTTTCCAGACTATTTAAAAAGAAAAAAAATAACAATTTGTAATTGTGGGAATCGGTGTCTTGGTTCATTCCATGTAGGGTTTTCTTTAAATTATAAACCATGATTCTTTCCGTTTTTTTTAAATATATATTTTTCTGTTTGTCGTGTTATCACTAACTACAACATTAAAAACTGCTCTACATTTTTATCGGGGGCTTCTACAGGGAGGGCGGTGAAGCAACTGCGAGAAGATGGAGACTTTGGTTTTCATATTTTCTTTTTCTGCCCTTGGCATCCTTTATGCAATGAACACCATCCCAGAGCTTCAAGAGTAAGTATTTTCTTTTGTAATGATCAGTCAAATGATTTCTCTATTAGTTATTCTGATTTTATACTCCTCCTTATCCTTATGCTGTGTTATAGGCCTACTGCTTATCCTTAAATGCAGCTTTAGCATGATGCAAAGACATTTGAAAAAGTTGGACGTTTATTGATTGCTTATCTGCGATAATAAATAAAAGTGCGTTAGCATTGGCTACTAAATAACACGGCTATTGTCTAATAAATGTATTTCCAGCTTGGCAGTTTGTAATAGTATAAATTAATTGCATTAGTTACCCAGGGAATGGTGCCTGTATACATTATCAGAGTTTAGGTTAGAATCAGTCTTCAACTACTGAACAGCTTTAAGAGGGTTTCATTTCCCTACTGTGTGTCAATATCAGGAGGCCAAGGTCTTCAACTAATGACAGCTAATATGCTTCACCACCACTTGAGGACACTGTAAGCTCAAAACATAACAATTCTATTTCACTTGAAATTGTCATGGAAGGACTGCAAATAATTTGTTTTGTTCAACGTACAGATTGTATTTGTGAGTAGTACAAATCAAATAGGTCCCTGTTCAAGGCAACACCCCATCACTTTTCACAATGCCCTATTATGACTGGAATATTGATCGAGATACCTACAAGACTGCCACTGTAGCTGTAGTTACAGAGATGAAGAGGATGAGGAGGGTGGTGATGTGTGTTCTACTTCTTCCTCAAGGTTTTGAATGCCTGATATTTCTCATTTCTGACAGTCTCCTATACTCCTCCTCCATGTATATCTCCACTGGCTCACTTTTGACTGTGTGTATGCTGACAATCAATACACACGGTGCAGAAGAGTTTGATAAATTGCTCCTGACATACAAATCTGCCTTGTGCTTTTCCACTCAGCAAACAAACAGTATTGTGTGCATAAATCTTCTTGCACTGTTGAATTGGAGAGAAAGCAAGGGAGCTTAAAGTTATTTGCTGTGTATATGCATACATAGTGACATATTTTTGTTTATACAGAGACTTTATGGGCAAAATTAATCTTACCTGCTGCAAGCTAGAACTACCTTTGACCAGTAAACATGGTGGGCAGTGTATGGCCCCAGCTTGCTGCTTCCCACACTCTGTCAATGATGGCTTTTAAATGAATCTCTATAATGTAGCATTCTTCCACCACAAACTGCTGCTAACTTATGATAAATATAATGGCCTTGGCATTAAGGTTGAACAAATATGAGGAATGTACTGGCCTTAGGTTTAACAAAGCATAGTTGCATCTCGTGAATACCCGTTGGGGACCCTGATCAAACTAGCATGATGACACGTGGCCATTTTAATATAATGCATTTAGAAATTGATTTGTATTGCAACATTACATACAGTACATTTGTCAAAGATAGACTCTTTTTTTCAAAAGTGGATGTTGGCACAGTGTTATTTTTGTCTTCTTAGCGGGACAGAATCATCGATATTTTGACCAAATGATACCTTAAACCATCTGAGATGGTTGCAGATGAAGAGGGAAGGGGAATATATATGGGCAATATCCTGTGTGAGCTAGGATTCACCTGGCTCATAAACTGCACAACATCAGCAATCACCGTTATCCCCAAAGCTGAGCCCTTTATGAAAAGGACTAATTGCACTAACTTTGCCTCATATTTCAGCTTTCTTCCCTAGTGCAATCTTAGGGGGATCCTATAATTATACGTTTTCTACCATCCAATTCATCAACATTCAGTAATTTAGCACTGTTGTAGAGGACACTGGTAGAACCTCCATGGGAGAAACTAATTAGAAAAGAGAATGAGGCAGAAAATTAGAGAGATGCTACTGTGTTTAAATACAGAATGCCAGCACAGAGGTACAGCAATTTGGATAATGTGTTATGGCTTGTCATGGATAACAGTTGTTTTCTGTCCTTCTACAGGCCATATGCAATCTTGGGTACTGGAGTTGCTGTTCTGGTGGTTATATTTCTGTTCTACTACTTGATCACTCGTGGGAACCCACCTAAAGATGTCTTGTTCTTTGGTATTGTATAGAATTGTTCATATTTCACAACCTAGATTACAAAGTGAATTTAGTTTTGCACAGTCGATATTAAAAGTGAAACAAGCACTGTAGTGTTCTTAGACAAATTCCGTTTCTCAAGAAAGGATTTCCAGAAGGAATCTGACGTGAATAGTTTTCATTGTACATTCACTTGATACGTAGAAAGCTGCTTACACTGATCAGGCTCAGAACAAAGCCAAACACACAGACTGGTGTATCCGTGGCATGCGTGACTCTGAAACATGTTTTACACTCAATGTATTTAGGCAATAGGCTTTGTTTTAAAGAAATACCTCAAATCCTGACTCAACAGGCGTAAGGCACATGAGCCCTCAAACAAATGTGATGCTATATTGTGTTTATAATGCTCTAGCTTAGTGGTTCTCACACCTTCTGACCCCCTACTAAAGTGGATCATTGCTTGCCTCAAACACTGTTCAATTAGACGATATCACCTCTCATCAAGCTTTCCTACAGAGCCTTGCAGCACACATTGACATGTGAATAATTGTTAATAGCCAGGCGTTACCCTCCACTCACTAGTATGTGTCTTTGTAGCCGATGCCAGTGGCTACGCCAGTGGGTCACATGGTAACATAGCCGCTGCCCAAGGCAATGCCAGCACTGCCACAGTGAGGCAGGATGTGGGATGAGAGCTGTGTCCAGCTCTGCCTCATGATGCACGACCATAATCCCCTCCTATCTTAGTGGATAGATGACAGTGATAGACCTGGTCCTCCCAGGCTTTAGAGGCGTCACTGCTACTCAGGAGACATATTGTATGTGCATGCAGTGTTACAGTGAATTTGTCAAAGGCCGATATGGAGAAATGGGACATTGGTTTAAGCTGTGATATCAGTACAAACATTATACATTGTGCAGACAGAGGGTCTTGACTAAAAACCTGAACAATATTCACATAATTCCATTCTACCATTCTACACATTTATGATTTCAACACAAGCGGGATACGTAGTACTTCAGCCCAACCGTATTAACAGGACCTCTCTCTATGTATTTCAAGCCTCTCATTAGGGTTTTTGTGTGGCTCCGCTGGAAGCTGCTCTGCTCTCAGAGGTTGCCTTTTAGCTCAGCAGGGCTTCTAACCTTAGGATAAAACTGTTCTCTCTGGCTCCCAATATAAATACAGTATCTCACCGCAAGAACACATCATTATCTCCACACAGCCCAAGAAAATCAATATCTAGTGATTTGGAGGGAAATATGTGAGCTCAGGTAGATTGCGAGTACAAGAAGACACTGGATGAGAGAAGGAAAAGACTTGTTTTTCAGCTATTCCACTACTGCCTGATATTCTTTATTAAAAATGACATGACCAGACACTTTAGCATTCAGCTTCCAAAGACATACTGTAGCAGAATGAGTAATTACATGGAAACAAGAAAAGCCTTCTATCACAATCCATAATGACTACATAATGACAAGCTGCTTAATATCTGCAAATTTCCCAGGCTAATTTCTGAAACAAATTAAATGAACTTCTTATTGACTGCGGATGTGGAAAATATTTTATAGTCAGTGTATGCACAACAAAGAACCCTGACAAATGCATTAATACAAGACAGATCGTTTGTATAAAGGTGTTTAATTGAAATCTAATAACACTCAAACAAAGGCTATTTAATTTTTTTTCCAATGAAAGAAAACAATGTTATTGTTTTACTAATGTGGCCTCTCCTCTGCAGTGTTTGCTGAATTCTGCTTTACCTGTATCATTGATCTGATAAGTGCCTTGGAATATGATGGCATTGTTTCTGGCTTCATGGAATTCTATCAGAAAGCAGTGAGTATAAGATTAACAAATATATTGTATTAATTCTAATTCATGCTTCTATTGTTAAGTTGTTGAAAAAAGACATGAGCTTGTAAATGTTAACATCTGTATTGTAGGGAGAGCCTTATCTGGGTACAGCCTATGCAATCATGATGTGCTACTGGGATGGAATAGCTCACTTCATCATGTATCTGATGATGATAAGCAAGATAACAGACAGGTGGGTGCTGGTCATGTCATGGGTTAGGGTCTGTAAAAGTACCGACACAGGGGTCAGTTTGTGGAATTGAGATTCATGATAGGACACTCCACTGCCATATGAATGAAATATTTCTCAAACTATTTGTACATTCATAAAACAGATAATCACACATTTTCAGGACCAGATGCATAAACAGTATATAATACCAATGTGTATCCAGGTAATGGGTTGTAAACAATGAATTGGCCATTAAAAGTTATTTCCCATTCCATTTTTATCAGCTTCTTTCATACCAACCATTCATACAATTTTCTGCCAGAAATTAAAGTATACAATAGTAGCCTACAAAAGGGTTCTCTCTAGAGACAGTTGTCTGTTCTCCTGAAGTGCAGTCACTTAGAGTCGATTAATTTGGAAAGCGCACTGCCTGAGCATAGGTTCAATGACGGAAATGTAATGCTCTTTGAATTGCTCATAGCTATATGCCCAGAGGGAGAATTTGCACCAGGCTCCCCGAAGTGCCATTACAGTGATGGGTGCACATTCATCTCTTTAACAACGTGACGTATCAAGGAATCTGACCTGTAATTATGCTTGTCATGATTCATATTGTTGCTCATTCTTTTCGTCTAAACAGTGCGGTAACCCATCCACCCCATGCTCTGCTTTGTGCTTCTGTGTCATTTTCAGGAGGCCCTACCGTACTCTTGGCTTGTTCTGGGCTGGCTCTCTCTGTGCCAACATGAGTGTGTTCATTGCTGGCATAGTCGCAGGTGAAGCTCATCTTCTGTCCCTCATGTACCAGTCCCTAAATGACAGGCTTTAATCAAGTGAACATCTGCACTGCCTTGTAGCATCAGTGCCACAGTTCAGCATGCCAACAGAATACACAAATAGCTGCTTTCAGGCTCAATCCACAGAACAAAGCAGTAAACAGACTCAAAACATCTGTTGTAGGACATTCTAACAGGATATATTAGTGTCAGAAGATCAAACTATTCTCTCTGTTTGTCATTACAAGCATTTACATATGCAAAATGCCCCCTAAAGGCTTTATCCAAATGTATATTTATACAAATGTGTATTTATACAAATTGCGGTGAGAGATGTGTTTGTTTTTCCATGTGCTTTGGTAAGTTGGAAAAAAAAGACTTAAAGTAATGTAAGTGTGAACATGCTTAATGGTGGAGGTCTCCTCAATTCATCATGTAAACTTCTTGGAAGTGTGTTGACATTTCAAACGGCGTAAAAATAACCAGGCTGCTCCACTTCAGAGTTTAGTCTGAGCACTCCCTCAGTGTCTCACTTGTTTTCTTGTTTTCTGGCAGGTAAATATGGGTCAGACATCCGTCCAGCCTTCTGGCTTAACTTTTTCTTTCTTTTGATGCCTGTATGGGGGGCAGTCACACTGTTCAGCAGGCCCAAGGACAGACCTCTTATCGGTGGATACAATGTAAGTCAAAGCCACCAATGACAGTATGCATAATGTAAAGGGTTAATGAAAGCTTCAGTGCATAGGGGTTTAAATTTGTCTGAAACTAATTGTTGTGTGACAGAGATGCCCCATTTAGTGCCAAAATGTCATTAAATGAGAGTACCACTGATACCATGACCTTAACTACCCACTTTGTGTTGGCAACTCTCTGCAGGCCCAGCACGCTCAAAGCATGAAATTGATTTGGCGCCCCCTGGATCTCCTGCTTGTACTGCTTCTGTTAACTGCCATGGCCTTCACTATCCTTAGAGGCTTAGTGAGTAAAGGCAGACTGAATGAATTAATTTCTTTGGGCAAAATTCAAGGCTGCACCATACTGATGCATTTGCCTCTGTGCTACGCATGCTATCCAAGTGTCAAATTCTTTGTTGTTTTAGGTGTTTAACCTTGGCGCTTGGTGCTTCTCTTTAAAATGTATTACATGTAACTGGTATATAGTTTTATACACTATACCATTCAAAAGGTTGGGGTCACTTCAAATTAGTTGCAAAATGAATGGATATATAGTCAAGCTGTTGACAAGGTTAGAAATAATGATTTTTAATTGAAATAATAATTGCGTCCTTTCGTCAAAGAGTCCTCCATTTGCAGGTACCATATGGTCAAGCTGCTCCCACAACAGCTCAATAGGGTTAAGATCCGGCTTAGATCCGGCTACTGTATATAGACTCAGCTCAACTGGACTCTATAATATAGACTCAACAGATTACACAATTAAGATATACCTGTATTTAAACATCCTAATTAGCTATACTGCTAAATAAGCTAACATTACAAGCTAAGGGCACATTTAATTACTGTATATGGTTGTGTGTGCATTGTGTGTGCGTGTCTGTACATATATATATATTTATATATGCATGCAGGTGGCTCTTGACTCTCCATTAGAAGCCTGCTCTGTCTACCTGAAGCACTTTGAGCCCTACCTGAAAGATCCTGTGGGGTACCCCAGAGTTATGGTGGGTCTTCCCTACTTCTCTGTCCTAGTCTCTCTCTCTCTCTATAAGTCATTGGTTTCAAGGTTGGGGGCAGGGCTTTTTTCAATTATTTTATCAATGCTATTTTATGGTATTGTAAAATAGGTTATAACAAGTGGTTTGGGTCGAGGGTTGCAAACTTCATTTTGTGGATCGTGGCTCAACCACAGAACCACTGCTGTAAGTTATTCTGTCTGTCCCCCCTCACTACTTTACCTCCCAACCACAACACACACACACACACATACACACACACACACACACACACACACACAAACACACATAAATGCACACACAGTGCCTCTGCAGCAAAACTCTCCTTAAATGTCCCCTCCATTCTGGGTTTAATAACCCGCCACATAATAGACCTCTATTTTCACAGATATCACTCAGCCGGCTGGCTGGGGGCTTGCTGCTATCTGTCCCTGCCCCCCATTCCCCGTATATCTCTCACAGCCGATTACAGAGCAATTTTTCATCATTACAGCAACAATGAGTGAGGGTTGAGAGGCCAGCGCATCCTTGTCTTTCTCATTTGTTTAAGCCTGGAAACTGGCTGTTGTTGTGATTGGAAGCAGTATTACTTCTTCGGTTCTGACCCTGTGCGGTGGCAGGTTTTGTTGTGCTTCGTTTTGTTTGTTTTGTTTTAGCGGCATGTAGCTTTATCAATAGGTTATCCAAAGTCCTTGTTGAGGGGGCTGTCCGGGCACAATAGCAACGCATTGATCAGACAGACGAGCTGCAAGCTGCCGAGTTGATAAGATAATCCCTCCTCAAAGACCCCATCAGCACCTCATTAGATGCGATGTGTATGTGTGTGTGTGTGTGTGTGTGTGTGTGTGTGTGTGTGTGTGTGTGTGTGTGTGAGCGCGTGTGTAGCATATGGAAGTGGTATTTGAGAAGCTGTGTAAGTCTACAGGTGCATGTGTTTGCATGTGCAGACATATATGTAGGCTATATGTGGGTGAACGTGCCTCTCTGTGTGTGTGTGTACCCATGTATAGGCTATATGTGGGTAAATGTGCCTGTGTGTGTTGGACTCCCAGTACATGGGTACATGGGTGTCTCTGGTTGAAATAAGGGCTGGTCTGTTGCACAGGGTTACAGTGTTCTGACCGACCCTTTTAATCAGTGACAGTGATAAACCGCGTGTGACAGACGACCACCTCAGCACTGAAAAGACACTCAAACAAAAGGCCGAAGGGCATATATGATTGGCTCGTAAGGCTCTTAACTCAACTCATTTGAATTCATCTGGACCATAGACCGAGAATGAAAAGACGCAATGATCTAGTGATGATGTCATTTGAAGCATTAACAAACTGGCTTTCATGCCCCGAGTGTTTTAAGTTGAAGGTCAGTTGTGAGCGGAATGTAATGACCATAGAACGTAACTTGTCATTTGCATTGAGTGCAAAGATGTGTATGTGAGTGTGAAGGTGGGTAGTAAGACAGAACGAGGATTTGAAAAAGAGGGAAAGAGAGAGAGACAAAGAGAGTGAGCAATGTGTGACTTTGACTTCTGATGTATCTGATTGTATTTTCTGCTGTAAGTCAACCACATCGTGTTCAGTGTACTGTAGATAACTGAAGGTTTGAGTAGTGGATAATAACCATGCACTACTAACCATGCATTAGTTGTATAGTGATACTGTGTTGCATGACTATACAACACAGATGGTCATCAGGATAACTTTGGCACGTTGGCCATGAAACGCAAAGCTGTCCTATTCATTTGAATTTCAGCAGACTTTTTAATTTCCTGTCTATGTAGTTGAAGAAAACACTTGTAGCTTTTTCATTGAAGGCAATTTCTGTGTGTCAGTATCTTCATAACAGTTCTATCAGAAAATCCAAGGAGTCGTGCTGTTAGTTTCACTGGGTCTTGGGAATTCCAATTTCAATACTAATATCAATTTAAAATTCTAAAGTAAAAGGTTATATGCAGCTTTAAAGGTGTGCTGTGGCTCTTATTTTGAGCAGAATTATTGTTTTGCTTTCAGTCACTATAAAATACTTTGTTTAAAAATAACTACTTTTAAGCAGAGCTGTACACCACTGTGTAAAATGACGTGATTAGATACACGGACTCATTTGCACGTACATTCAAATGCCCTCGTGGTGTTCATATATTACACACTACCCCTTTAAATTACCAAAAATGAAATAAAATTTTGTTTGATACAGTAGAAAAATTTAAATATTGTAAATTAAAAGATAGTATAGACTCTTGTTCTTCTTGTTTTAGATGCTGCACTTCTTCTTCTATGGGCTGCCCATGCTGGGTGCATTCATTTACGGTCTTCTAAAGCCCGGGTGTACATGGATGTCAGACTGGACTGTTTTCTTTGCAGGGGCCATAATCCAGGTAAGGCCACAGAGAGTGTAAATTTGTAGTGTATATATTTTCATTCTACCGCCATGCTATACAAGTTTGTGCCAGATGGGGATGCTCTTAATACAACACAATCAATTATGTGACATTGTTGACCAATTGTAGGCAATGGAGTATCAGGAGGTGTATCTAAGTGATCTTAACGAATAAATGAAATTTGCGTTTGTCTTAACTCTTTCATACATTTCTTCATACAGTCCAGCCACTCAACACTCTGAGTTTCAAACTAAGACAATGTTTTGCAATTACTGTACAAGGGAAATCAAGGAGCGTCCCCTCTCAGTAAAAACCAGCAATACAGAACATTGTGCTCACATCCCACTAACCAATTGGTTCAGTCTTCAGTCTGCATCCAACTGATCACAAATATCCTTCAAAGGGCATATTTTTGCAACAAACAACCTCATTACCTTCCCCACGTTAATCTGACAGAGGGAGTAGAGTAGAGCGTGATCAAAGCCTTGTCCTAGATGCTGTATAGTGACTATAGACAGGCCCTTCCTTCCCTCGTCAACAAGGGGGCAGGAAAATCTTGGGGAGTGAGGCTTGGATAAAAGACTGCCAAAGTGCTGGCGCTTCTGCTCTGTACCCGGCAGTTATTCCTTCCTGTGAGGTTCCTGCTTTGTAGACCGCTATCTGTGTGCTATCTAATGGCAGAGATGGAAGTGAGACTCAAAAACGCTCTTTCATAGTGATTAATCTTGAGTGGTTGGGGAAAGAAACTTTCAAATATACTGCTATCAATTTATCCCGGGATAGAGTGTGAGGCTAGTCACAATATGTAATACTGCAAATATACGGTTATGGCAGCTCGACTCAACACAGTGAGTGCTGTGAGAAGTTCCAAACTATGATTAGTTTCTCAGACAAAGTAACTACTGGATATACTGGATATTTCTTTATTTTTTCTCCGTTTCCAGTGCCAGTGGACCCATGTTGGAGCCTCCCTCCACCCTCGCACCGCAGCTCCATTCCGCATTCCAGAGGATGTTTTCTGGTCTGTGTTAGTGGCTAACTTGGTATACACAGCTACGCCGATCCTGGTGGCCATGAGGGTTCACAGTAACCCGTACTTCTTCCTGAAGATTGCCCCGTTCCCTGGGCAGACAGGTCTACCAAACAGTGAGGAGAAAGACACCAAGTACAAAGACAAATAATAGTGGTTATGTTTTTTGTTATATAAAATCATGAATACTGTTGATTCTAGAAGAATTTCACTTAAAAATGGAATGATGGTTTGTTTCAAATGCCTTTTCCTATTTCTTATATTGAAATATAAAATTATTTTATTCAATTGCTACTGACTTGGTTGTCATTTTATCATCTATACTGCATTCATTCTCTGTCATGCCAGAACCTTTTGCAAATGGAGTTCCTCCATAGATTATTCTTTGGGTTCAGGTAAGTAGGCCAGTACATCAGAATGTGCTTTTTACAAGACTATTTAGCGTTGAATATCACAGTGAGGAAGGTCGAATGAGAGCCAGACACCGCCCCCTGCTTTATTATGTATAAACCAGTCTATTGATACCCCACTCTAACAAATCAGCCCTTTTTCAAACCATTTCTACCCTGAGATCAAAATTAAAGCACAGAGACGTTAGAACTGCAACGAGAGGAAATGAAGAGAGGTAATGAGAGAGTAGGGCATTCATTTTGTCATTTAAAAAGAGAGACACTTATTACATATAACCCATCGTGTGGAACGGCAGCGCAGGTGGGTATATATATTTCTCACTACTGGTGAACCTAGGCCACCAGTATTACAGTCTGTCCACCTGCCAGCCTGGCTTATTAATAATACTTGTAATCCACACCGGTCTCTGCCACCAACACACCTCCAGCTCCGCCCCCTAGGTCATCTTCCCCTGAGTTTTAGTTTACTTCCTTGTTCTGTTCTCACACACCTGCACTCAGTTCCTGATCACTCAGCACACCTGTCCTTAGTTTTCCCGCCATCAGTCATAGTATTTATACCCCTCACTTCGTTGAGTTCCCCGTGAGGTCTTCTTAGTTAAACTACAGTCTGAGCGGTACGGACCCTTTGAGCATATACCGTCCCCTGTTCTGTGTCCTCCCAGTTGTCTTCCTAGTTTTGACCCTGGCCTGTCTCATTGTGTTGGATTTTGGATTATTCCCTGGTTTTCCTGACGCCGATCACCTGACCACTGCATGCTTTGGGCTCTGCCACCTGCCAAGCCCTTTGACTGCTTTTGCCTGAGACTGTTAATAAACATCCCGCATTTGGGTTCCTCACATCCTGTCTCCTGGTTCATTACAGTACTGTAGCCTACAGCATTTACATACTGATGTGAGTAGATGTTTTAGGGGGCTTCTATCACGTTTTCTAGTAAACATTAAACAATTAATATGTCATACCTGGTGATGAAAGTACAGAATGTTTAATACAGTAGCTGATGCGCTTTAAATCAGCTGTTGCCCCTCTCCAATGATACCTGCATCTGTTCAATAGGTGTGTGGCCCATTCACACTCCAAAGCCCCTTGCACTTAGCCGAGCAATAGGCAGGCACACACACCAACATGCACTGAAAAAGAAACTCATGTAATCATCTAATTTGCTCCCCCTCAGCAGGTTTTTCATGCTGAAGTGTAACATCGTTCTTGCACATGCAAGCAATGCACTCGCTGCGTGTGACAAGAGGCTCTAAATCAACTCTGGCCTTTCTAAACTGCTCTGTAATCTCATGATGGCAGTCACAAGGGATCTCTGCAGATGTCTACTCAGCTGTATATGGTCGACGGGCCCTGCAGAGCTTTATTTGGCTCGGTTCTATCGCCATGCTATAAAATACAACAGAATACAAATAATTTGTTGCTGCCACACGGTGGTGGCAGTAAAGGCTACTTTGTGCTATCAATCTGAATTCTGCTTCTTAATTGTATGGGGAGGTTTTGGTTTTGGAGTATAGATTGGTTACTTGTACCATTGGAACAGCGCTCTCACAGAACGCCCGGGTGCAAGAATGACAAATGGACCCCTAAGGTATATTATTGCACCGAGATATTTAAAAGCAACCATTTCTATACATTCTAGAAGGTATTTTTTTCTCTTTGCACATAGAGGCCTTTGTGAATAATAATGATTATCATGAGGAAAGCAAATTTCCAAATACCCATCCAAATGGCAACTCAATGTATGCCTACAACCACAAGAGCATGTGCACACACACAGAGAAAGAGAGAGCAAATAAAGCAAGTATACTGTAAGTAAAGAACAAATGGAAAATAAATGGTATGACATTAAAAAATGGCAATGTCCAATAGGCAATTGAAACAATGGAGTCAAATCATCACTAAACATCACTAAACTGAATTGTTTGATCCAATTCTGGCGACAAGCGGTCGACGAATATGAGGCCAAAGACCAAAGCCTGAGCATACAAATCATGTAACATTGTAAATAATCTACACACCTACATGTATATATGCGAGTCAAGAATCTAATGAAAAATGTAAAGGCCTACTCGTAGTGTTTAAATTAAGATGTATTTCCATTTTAATCTCAGTATATTTTTTCGTTTTTTTAGCAATGGGCTAAATACCAGCAGAGACCTCGATCAGCCTTCTAGACAAAATAGGCCTACATGTTTTTGAGAAATATTGGAAGATTCCCCATTATTACTCCATGACCAAAGAATTCGTTTCATTCCGAACACGAAATAGGAAGGCTCGAAAATTTAACCAAGGTGGTGAAAGTCCTTTATTTAACGAAAGTTTGTCTCCTTTTAGGTGTTCGGCGGAGGCGCAGTATAGTATGGCCGTGGAAACTTTGCTGCACCTGCTGATGGTTAGCGCATTTGCAAGGCCGACCGTCAACTGATCACCGTGACGTTTCATGGAAAAAAAATAAATTAATGGAGGATACGGGCATCGATCCCGCTACCTCTCGCATGCTAAGCGAGCGCTCTACCATTTGAGCTAATCCCCCAAACGTCAATAGGAGACAGAAGTATCTGTTTTACTTCTTTATATTCATAGAAAAAGTTTTATTTTATTGTTAACACACGCATAGTTGTAAGAGGAGTAAGCGGTAGAAGATGGATGGATTGACGAATAGTTGTAATAAGAGTGTTGCCAAGTCGCTCGAATAAAAATACAATTGGAATTGTTGGAATAATTGATGAGAGCATTCAAATAATTCATATTTATATTATACAATATTTCCAGTGATTAGACTGAGATTAGATTACACAATAGCCGATACTATAATCGATTCACTGTACATACGTCATCACGGGACTGCGGGACTTAACGTTACCGACACAGTGATTCCCCTGCATTGCTAGAGTGACAACAAGAGAGAACGGCGAAGATGAGTCCAGCAGAGAAACGTCACTAGCCTAGTCGAGGGCAGCAGCACAGCTACTTCATACAGCAATAATCCTGTTCTTATAGCAATGGTAAGTTCGCATCTGCGTTAGAATGGTTTGCCTCGGCTCTACGCACTATGCAGTATTCGTGCTGCATGACTGTTTTCTGGTTCTTCAAAGCACTGACGTGAATGTGTAAAGTAAAGAAATTATGCAGCACGGTTGTTTATCAGTGCAATGTGCATGGAAACTAATTTCGTTATTTAATGCGTCACTAGACTAAACGCTGTCTAAATGATCTAATATCCCTATTACTGCAATTTGATTAGGCCTACCTACTGTATCAGCTGATGACTTCAGAAACCAAACCTATATGCAGCCTATATGAAGAATGCAGAGCTCTAGAAGCAGTGTCACTCACAATTATTTTGATTACAAGTGTTTCTTCTACCAAAAATATAAAAGCCATCACCCTGAAAAATAAACAGTCAAACTATAAACTATAAACTGAAATATTAGTTTTGCTGCATATCATGGTTTATGTTGGGATGTGGAGATCCGTGTTCTGCCCATATTGACGTGGGTCTGCTCCGTGTGTTCTGGTTCCCCCAAAATCAAAAGACATGCAAAGTTAGCTCAATACTCCTGCTATTGCCCTTGACAAAGGCACTGGAATCAAATTGGAGTCTGACACAGATGGCCGCCAACTACTTGTAAGTAGTTATGCTGGGTCAAATACAGAGGACAAATCTCCCCCACGGACAGAAGAGAATCTGTAGTTATTACACTACTGTGGCCATTTGAACATATTGCATTTGACATCAATACAATCTATTTTTCTGAAAATTAAATAATCCATATTGTTGTATAATTTCCCCTATGGAGATCTGTTCTTACGTGGTTAAATGTCTCAAACAGTGCAAAGAGCCCATATTCATGGATTGGGCTAGCTGTGAGGGTTATCAAGTGTATTTTTTTCCAACAGTTCTCTAACCAGCCCCAGTCCCTGTCGGTGGGGACAACTTTACTCATCTCCATGGTTACAACCGTGACCTTTATCCACTGTGTGACCTCCCTCCCTGCTGATGTAGAGAAGGGAAGGAGAAAGGTGGTGCATGTCCTTGGTAAGTTTTTAGTTTTTGTTGTATTCATGGTCATGGTTCAGGGAAACCCACAAAATGGAACCTGAATCCTATTTCATCATTCCTAGCAGGGTTATCTTTGCACACACATTTTAATGCTGTAAATGCTCATCATTTTACTAATTTGCTTTACAGTAATACTATACTGTATATGCTTATTTTAATGGTTCACGCCTTAGTTTGTGTCTGGAATTACCCTGGTGCTTGAAACTAGCATTATAAAACGTTTTAGTTGCTCCTTTCCCTACAGTGCTCCTAGCCGCACATCTTTTCTAACTAGTCCCCTACAGCCATGTGCACCATTGTTCAAGCTGGGGAGGACCTTTGGGGTTCTGGGGGCGCTGAGTGTACCTTTAACTTTAAAGATAGGCTGTCTGTTTTTGTCAATAGTGTAAAAACAGTAATTCATAATTCATGACAGGTGTAATCACTGGCTGTCAAGGGTAATTGGAGGTACTGTTTATATTTGAAACAGCAAACTATCACACACACACACATTGTGACCTGTCTACCAACAGGTAGACAGTTTCATTCGGCCACATACAGATGAACCACTTCAATATGGCACTGACCTATCTTGTGTTGTTTGTAGAGGACGACAGCGGGGCGGTGATCGTCCAGACAGCTCCTGGTAAGGTGATGACCCATCGTGGAGGCTCCATCACTCTGCCATGCCGCTACCACCATGAGCCGGAGAACACTGACCCCTTGCGCATCCGCATCAAGTGGACCAAGGTGACAGACGCACTGCAGTTTGAAGACGTCTTTGTTGCACTGGGAAGGTACAGCCTGTATTGCATGTAGCCCACAGTTAGGTTCATTTTAGTCCTCATTCAATCTGATCAGCATTGTTTAACTCATACAAATATACTCAACACCTAACAGCAGGTTACCGGTTAGATTGATTTTGACCTGTAACAGGCTTGTAACAGGCTAGGTGCTTGGGACAAACGCATTCACCATAACGTAATAAGCTGCTGGGATGTTTGATAAGCTGCTGTCCTGTCCAGGCAGCAGCGCGTGTTCGGATCATACCGGGGCCGCGTGTCTCTGGAGCAGGCGGGACCAGGCGACGCCTCCATCATCATTCACAACGTTACGCTGGAGGACTACGGGCGCTACGAGTGTGAGGTCACCAACGACATGGAGGATGACACAGGATTTGTCAACCTCGACCTGGAAGGTCAGAGCACTCAGTTGGTCGCACGGTTCAGAAAAATCTGCGGCGGTTTTTTTGGTGACGTCAAACTACGGTAGATTGACCGCCAGTATCTGGCCACAGCAATCCTTCATTTACACCAAAAGCCTATAGACAAAATAGAAGACAATGAAAACGGAGCAGACGTGAAAATGACATTGAAAAGTTTGCACAGATGAAATGCGTATAAATAAACAGACTAATAGTATACTGCATGTAATCCCACAGCCATTCTCGTTGGTTGAGTGCAACTATATACTGTATCTGTGACCTCATAGGAGTGGTGTTCCCATACTATCCCCACGTGGGGCGCTACATGCTCAACTACCACCAGGCGGAAGATGCTTGTAAGCTGCAAGATGCTATTCTGGCCTCTCACTCACAATTGCACAAGGTGAGTTCAGCCACATTATGCACAGGAGAGACTAGTGTGGTCAAGTAAAAAAAGCACATATGCACACTCTCTCTAAAATGTGTGCTGCGACGCATGCTTTAATGGACAGGACACATTTCTTCTGCATTTTATCTAGCCATGTGACTGGACCGGTTTAGTCAGTGAACGTTTAATGGACTTCCTTTGTGAAATAAACAAGTTCGTTCTTCTCCTCGAGACTTTGTCGACAATTAGATCTAATTTTCACATTAATCCTTTTTCTACCATATATTAATCTTAATTATATCCCAGTAATACCAACTCTTATGTTTAAGAATTTACGTGTTTAAGAAAAGACGTCCCCAGCAAACCGTAAAGACTACAAAGACCACATGATTTCAAAATTATGATTAAGCTTCTCTTCTCCTTCTGCAGTCCTGGTTAGAAGGGCTGGACTGGTGTAATGCTGGCTGGCTGGAGGACGGGTCAGTTCAGTACCCCATTTCCCACCCCAGAGACCAGTGTGGCCGCAAGGACAACCCTGCCGGTGTCCGTAACTACGGCTACCGGCACAAGGAGGACGAGCGTTACGACGCATTCTGCTTCACCTCCAAACTCAACGGTGAGAGAATGTGCCTTTATGTGTTTGAGCTTTCCATTACACCCGTTGGTTGGCAAAGTGAAGGGCTGAAAGATGGTTTTCAGGGGTTGCGAGATCATTTAAATATTTTATTATATTGCTTTTACAGTGTTATGGGGTGTCGTGGCTGCAAATGTAAGAATTAAGAAGATTAGACAAAGAGGGGAACCGTTACACTCGCACTATGAAATGAGGATGTGTCCATGTGAGATGAAACCATAGGGAAACTGAAAGCTTTGTCTCTGATCTCATCCTGTGAGCTATCAGGCCCAAGTCCATTGGATTTAGATCATTGTGAGTTGATTCTGCCCTGCTAACAGGCCATGGAGTCTTCTGGTTGCGACTTAAAGCACAGCCTTTATTAATCTGTATATTCTCATTGGGACTGCTGGGAATCTCTGTCACACACCCCACTTTCAGGTTCATGGAATGTTGACAGTCCAAGGTACTGTATTTGTACAGGGGTTCCTGATAAACAGACCCATGTGACACAGTATTTTATACATTAATTATGGGGAAACTGGATATTAAGTCTGCAAGTGTCAAATCAAAAGACAAAAGACTCTATATCATAATTACATTTCTACCCTTTTATTTATATAAAAACTCCTTTTTAATGTCCTTTTCTTAGCTAAGAAAGGGCACTGTGTAAGAGATACCTTAAACTGCTGCTCATGGCTTCCCCCGTGTATTAATTATTGTGGACAGTCTGTTGTGAGCAGAAAAGCCCAGCAGTTGTTGTTGTGACCGCTACTTTTGTTCAGTCCAGCTGGAAGGTATTCACTGAATGGCCCAGGGGGAAATATGAGACAATATTCTGCTTCTCTAACAGCCGCCAGTCATATAAATAAGTGGAAAATCGATAGTCTCTAGAGAGTATGAGCTCTGTCTGACGCCCTCTGCCCTTACCTCTGTCTTTCTCTTATAAACATTTTCTTTCTTTCCAACTGTTTTCTTATATGTTCTTCTACAAAATCTCTTCTCTTCTCCTAAGGCAAAGTGTACTTTCTCAAGCGTTTTAAGAAGGTGAACTATGCAGAGGCTGTGAAGGCTTGCGTGCGTGGCGGTTCTACGGTGGCCAAAGTGGGCCAGCTGTACGCTGCCTGGAAGTTCCAGCTGTTGGACCGCTGTGAAGCGGGCTGGCTAGAGGACGGCAGCATCCGCTACCCCATAGTCAACCCGCGCTCCCGCTGTGGAGGGCCCCAGCCGGGGGTCCGACACCTGGGCTTTCCAGACAAGAAGTTCCGCCTCTACGGGGTCTACTGTTTCAGCAAGAAGGGGGGAGGAGTTATCCCACGACGCCCCGACAGCAACAGCATCCCCTTGAACGCCACCAGCATGGTTTAAAGTGGAGGTAGCGGGGAGCAGGACGGGGTTTCAGCTTTAGATTTTACTGCAATACCAGCCGCCTAGCAGCCAGGCTCCATTCAGTGCTTTAGAGAGGCCATTTAAAATGTTGGTGTTTAATTTGGGGGATATATTTTTTTATCTCTAGACAATCGTGTGTGTGTGTGTGTGTGTGTGTGTGTGTGTGTGTATGAACACATATGGTGGTAGGGATGAGTCAGTAGAAGCTTAACTAGTACTCACAGTAGGTAGACATTTCCGTCTTTGTTTACAGTATACAGTATGTATGTGTGTGTGTATTGGCTGTTAGCGTGTCAACCATTGCTGTCCTTATTTACTGTATGTGAGTGGGCATCACATGGTGGATTTGGCACCCTGTATCTTCTGTTGTTCCTGGGTAAAGGGTCCTTGAGTCTGAGCCACCGTAATGATTCCAGGGAGAGGGCTTCATTAGTGAGTGAGAATGAATGATCTGGCTTGCTGTATGGAAATGCTCCAAGATGCCCTCGATGCTTTCACTGCGCCCGGTGCAGTTGTGTGTGTCTGAATGCAGCGCATGGTTAAACAGTTCCCTGGCACAATGCACTATTGGAAAATGACTCATTTTCCTTATTACTGTAAATATGACCTGGCAACCACATCATCACAGCTGAAAAGGTGACTTACTGTAGGCACTATTGCACTCGCTATAAGAAATTCATAGATAGATATATTTTATGACAGCATGCTTTTTATTAGGATGAGAACCCTTGCTGTGGTTGAATAAATAAAAGGAAACTGCTAACTTACCTCCTTTCATCTATACTGCCTTGGCTTTCAATATCACTACACGTTTAATTGTAGCACAGTTTTGATGAAATGAAAGCATTGCAATGACCTTTACTATGAAATGTATGCTCATATGTAGTCACTGACTGAATGAATGTTCTGAAAATATTAATCAATAAAAAAACATTGAAGATTTTACGTTGAGATCCCTCTGTGTCTTGTCCTTCCATACGATGGATTCCATTCCAAAGCACCTTGATGCTTTCACCAAGTTTTTGATGTGCAATCACTTCTTTGAAACTGTTGAATAATTCCCAACCTGGCCCTGGAGTGAGGAAATATTTTGTGTTGTGCCAACATGGCAGAAGTGACCATGACATTGTCATAGCAACACGCGAACGTTCCTGGCGAGTCTAGCATGCTTGTTAGTTTTTCAATAACAGGTTGAAGATTGTGTTTATATTCAGTTATATTAGCTGTGCAGAAGATGCTTCGTACATTTTATGTTGTGTAGCCACAAAGATGACCTTGATGCTCTTGAGGAGTTGGCTTAGAAATCTATTGTGCTATTCACAGCCACCGAATAAAAACTAATAAATTAATAAAAAAATAACAAAAAAGTCCTACCTGACTCATCATTTATGTATTCCACATTTCAATGCTACATTAAAATTAATAAAATATGTCAGAATCTCACAAGAGCATCTTGTGACCCAGGGTGTCCAACTGAGAATCAATTTAATATAAAATTATACACAGTGTTTATTAACCAAAAACATAAAGACGTGACACACACATTGTTGAAGTACAGCTACATATGAACACACTAGAGAGTAGGCACCTCACATGAAGCAGAAGAGTTCTTCCTTTCATCGCCTACAATAGGTGCTTTCAGGGCAGTAGAAACAACAAATACAGGCAGGTAAAGACTGGTAAAGAGAAATGGTCATTGCAACAAAAAAAAGGGAGCCTCTATTTGCTCTTAGAAAATATTAAAGTGCTATTTTCATTTCATTACATTTCATTGACTCCCAGGAAATGAAATGTAATTAGGTGACCCTGTAACATTTGAAAACCCGTAAATACAGCATGACAGGATGACGCTGCCTTTCATTTGGCTTTCATTTATCAACTTGTGATAGAGGTCAGGAACAGTTGATTAGCACAGATGAGTAATAAATAGCGAGAAAGTTTCATCAGTAAAGTTAATTGAAAGTGTTAACCACCTAATGGAGTGCTCTTGCTAATGAATGGAACACGATGCCACGAACATATAGAAGCTTCTAGACAAACGTGCGTGTGTGTTTATGCCACTCTTAAGCTCTGGTAGCTGAGCTGAGGCTCACAGATCAAGAACAAAAGTCATTCTGACCTTATCCACTAGACTGTTTCACCAATCACTGAATGGGTCAAAAAGGAAAACTGAGAGGTTAATGAAGTAATTTCAACCTTTTTTGCTGTGGGAATGAAGCTACGCTTGTGCCAATCATTCTGTGCGGGTGTGTTCAGATATGAAAGAAACAACCTCAGCACAAACACTTTGACACAAGGAAGGTAAAGTTAAAGGACAGAGTGAAGAAAGATGTGTGAGAGACAAATAGTAGAAAGGGAACGGCATTCAGAGCACTGGGATTGCAGGATGATATATCCTGGCATTAGAAAGTGATTGTTTTGCTTCATTGAGTGGATGCAGAGGTAAACAGATCAACACAAAACACACACTGCTTTCAACAGACTCAAGTTACTTGTACTGAGTTCAACTGATTTAACTACATTTAGAGCTGTTCGCAGTTCCTCTTTTATACCGTTTATATAATAGATCTGCTCAATGTACTGAAAGAAAATTAGAACGAGCATGTCAAGAATTAGCAGAAGAATGTGCTAACCACGCAAACAATGAACTCGACCACTTTCAATTAGCATTTCTCCATCGCCTTGCCTCGCCGCTGGCCTGCTTTCCTCTCTGCCTTCATGCTTCCCAGGTTTGCTAAATCCTGTTGCAGCTGGAATAATAAGCTGTTTAATGAAGGCAGATCATCAGTTCGCACAACAAAACGTGCAGCATACACACAGCTGGCAAAGCAGAAGTGTGTGATGAGGGCGACGGTGTATGAAAGACCTGGCTCAGGTGATGTTTTGCTGGCTCTGCTTCTCGGCTCAGACTCAAGCGCGCACACGCACACGCACGCGCACACGCACACACTATATGTGTGTGTGTGTGTGTGAGTGTAAAAAAGCTATTAGTGGACTGAGGCTTTGCCATCTGCAGGAGCATCATTAAAATGGGTGTAGATGCAGATTCAGAGGTGAAGCAGCTATTCAGCAGCCTGGCTGTGGGGAAGATAAGCAAGATAAATGGGTTTAAGATGCGTATTATTCTGGTTTGATTTGGATTAGCTGCTTGGCTTGGCTACTGTAAATGTGCACTTCTGCGTCAGAGTGAAGTAAAGGGAGAGAGAGAGAGAGAGAGAGAGAGTGATTGAGGGAGAGACAAGAGATGTGTTTATGTACAAAAGATAAAGGCGGACACTGTCGACGTAGTAGATGGAGGAAGCGGCTGTCAAGTGAAAGATAATGTTAAACCCGTTGTTGGTTTTCCTCATCTATGTGAACTGTGTGGCTATGTGAGTCGTTAGCAGATCATGCAGGGTGTTGCCAAAGACCTTTATCGATTGGCTGTGCTGTCCAGATGAGCCTTATTCAAAACAAGGAAAAGGTTATGAACAAATAAGCTTCTCATGTCTCTAATTTATCTCCAAGCTAAGCTTAGTGAGGCTACCTTTCAATAATAATGAGCAGGGTGCTTTTCTCAGAAGCCATTGTGAAAAATATTACCCCAAATATACTGTTATTTCACATTTGGCATGTGAAATGTGCATGCGTAAATGGTTGCACAGACACAGATGCGCACAAACATAGCAGCACACAGTGTACTAAATGTTCCAGAAAGCTTTGCTCCCTACGGCTTGATACATAACGTCTGTGATTGTTTGGAGTGCTGCTCCAAGTGGCTGCGACAAATCCATCACTCCTACAGTGGCACAGCAACAGAGGAGAGCTGAAGGTCATTCTCAGCACCACATTTAAGAGAAACTACTTGGTAAACAGGTTTAATGAGCGCTGTCCTTGGAACACCAGAGCTGAGCAAAGCAGCATTCAGACAAAGAGAAAGGGGAAGTGAAATGAAATATGTGCGTGATTGATTGTCAACACAAAGCACGAAGACACAGCGTGAACCCCCAGAGCTCTGGCATAAGCCTCAGTGAGGCTGAAGAGGAGTTGAGAGGACTGTGGGAGGATATCGAATAGAGAATGCTAAGGTTGTTTTTATGCTAACAGGTTTATCAGTGATCTATAAAAACAATATGGCATTCAGCTCATTGGCAGAAGCTCATGGCGAGACGAAGGTCTGAAATTTTTCCACACAACAGAAGGTGTATTAAAAAATGATTCATAAATTGAATGGCTTGTATGACGGCTGTTTTTGCCCCTTCTTTCCTTGTGGTGAGTTATTCTTGCCCCTGAGCTGTCTCAATTGACTTTCCCCTGCTCTTTGCCTCTTGTGTTTTAAGAAGCACAACTAGGGGATTTTCCCTGGCTGACCTTTTCTATAAAAGCAACAATCTCACAATCAGCCAGAACAACAGAAAAACCTCTGAAATCTGAAAGTTTGAAACAGGCAACTTGTCCGTTTTGCTGACATCTCTGCAGTGAAGAAACATTTAGCCAAACCCACAGAGAAAACATCTCTCTACCACAGTGAGGTCAGAGAGATACAGATTGCTCTCAGTCTATGCAAACAAACATAAGTGAAAAAAAATTGGTAGAATTTTGAAAAAACTTTTTCAAAATTTTCAGGGAATTGAAAGAGAATTGCATTTATTATCAGTTTTGTAGGCCTATTTGTAATAAATCACGAGGACACAAAATAAAAGTAGCAGACCTGAAAAGCTCTTAAAATGCACTTTAGTCTTTGAGTACCATCATTGGGTTCTCTTCAACCAGAGAAATAAACACACAATGGCAGGAGAAATACATGTTTACATCAGTACATTTGTTTTCAAGAAGCAGAGCTTTATGAAAATTATGAAGACTTCAATATGAATGATTATACAGTAGATGAAAGGATACAAATTTCCACAGCAAAATTTTCATTTCAGGTGTTTCATTATTTACAAGATGTTTCAAGGACCCTTGAAACGTCTATTATTTTATGTTTTATTTTCTCTCTTCCGGCGCTTTTTTTCCAAGGAGGCACATCCACATTTAAGAGAATGCCTATTGCTATGCACTTGCTGTTTTTAGTTGGTAAAGATATATGGATAACTATGCTACCATATTCCATTCCATGTTTGGCTGGCCAGACTAGGGGCTGCCCACCAACATGAAACAAGTCAGCAATAGACTTAGTGAAGTAGGAAATATGTATTCCGTATTTCATTACTTTCTATATCCTTATACTTTCAGAATATTGCAGTATCAATAGGACATCTATATCCTCCTGACGTTTAGTGAGACATTATTATTCATACATCATTTCAATTATATAGATACAACAGTAGCATCTGCTTGTAGCTTGGGAGCCTATATACCTTCTAATACCTTTGTGAATTGTACTTAGAGAACTGTGTAAATGGAGGTGTATGTACAAAAAACAAAACAAACATCCACACCCACATCTTTACCGGTTTAAAAACGATTGACTATGATTCAGTAAATCATGAGACTCTTAGCTCCCCTCGACTGGATCAAGACTGTTGGCAGGAGCTTTGCACTCCATTGTTCCATTCATCTATCATGTCTGCATGCTGTCTTCTCATTAAAGGTACACTCCTTAATTTGTGTCTGGGATTACGCTGGGGATAAAACCAGGGCTACAAAAACATTGTTGTTTTGGTTTGAAACTCCGCCCCTCCTGCACGTGAGTGCTGATCAGCTGGCACTCTTCTCTACTTCCCCCCACTACTTTTTAGATTGGAGTCAGTGGCAGACAAGCTATGCTTTCCCCCTCGCCAGCTCTGCCCACATCTTAAGCCGCCTGTATCTATACATTGGAGGAGCGTACCATTAATGTTAGCCTGTTATTACTATTGTAACTAACGTAACAGAATTATGTTTATTAATGTTCATAACAATCCCTATTGTTATAAGTTGCTTAGCAATCAAATGTAACAATGAATACATGAAATTCACACACAAATAACACCAGATCAAAAATCCAATCAAAGGTTTTTTAATGATCATTTGTAAAGAATATAACACAATGACAGGACTGGAATTCATAAGAACATACATCAATAAATACGGCTAAATACTTGAGGACCAGATTCACACAGCTGGAGTCAGGGCTCTGGGTTCACAAGCCCATGCGAGCACGCAGTCGTAAACAGCAGTTTGCTTGCAAGTTGGATACATCACCTTACCTCAGGAGCTACTGCAACGCACGCGTCGAATTCAGAATGGGACTTTTTGAGGCAGCGCTATAAAACAACAGGCAAGTGTGACAGAGTCTGAAAGTGAGGAGAGTGGCACAGCTTTTGGATGCAGTGACGCTGTATGAATATGGTCCAGGGAGGCTAAGCAACAAACACACCTGGAGATTAAAAGGATTAAAAAAGGATCCCACAGAGTATTTACACCACGAAGAAGAGAGGGGGGGGAGGAGTCATTGGTCTTCTTTCCTTTCTCATTCTCTCTCAGCGTTACCATTCGCCCATCCATCTGTCCCAGGGGATGGAGGGTCAAGTCATTAGCAGACAGAAGTGCAATGTTGTACAGACACCACTAGGGGCGTACGTGTGGAATGCATGATAATGACTGCATTTAACAGCATGACAGCAAATACATGATATTTGAAACGTCTGAATACTAACTAGACACTATTTGATTTTTGAAACTGGGACTGGCCTAAAACAATACAACACAAACACACACTATTACATATAGGTCTGAATCACTAAATGCTCACTTGCAGGGATACAGAGTGTTGCAGGGAGGTAGTGTGGTAGGTTTTGTTGTAGTTCAGCAAATAGTCAGCATCCATCCATACCATCAATGTCATTGACAGACTTAATGAGACCCAAGACAGACAGCCTAATAATGGAATCAATAGTCTCTCTGTGTGGCAGTAGGGACATATGCAACAGAAGGTTAAATGCTGATAAGGATTGTGTTTAAATGGACCAACTCAGCAAATAGTATTTCATTTCCTTTCTTTTTCCAGAAAAGTAGAGACCGTCCCACACATAGCGGTTTTCTTCCAGGCCCACACGAGCAGACACGCATGCCGCATGCGTGCCTTGTTGTGTAATGTGTCGCACGTTCCACGAGGGGCAAAGTGTACTTTCTATACCACAGTTGTCGTTCCTCGCTCTCACTTACAAACAACAACCCGAAGTTGATATTTTCATCTGTTCTTCCTCTACAGTCGCTTGACACACAAACAACCCCAAAGTCAATTTCCTCAGACAGTTCGTATTATTTCCCCTGTCACTCTGATTCAGTCAGACCCACACTACCTGAGTCCATACCTATTAGATTTAACCAAGTCACCGTGGTGGCTATGCATACTGAGCGCAAGAGTGTACAGTCAGGCAATCACAGCTAACAGCCCTCGGAGACGGGGCAGTCCCCGCTCCTCTCCCCGCTCCTCTCCCTGCTCCTCTCCCCGCTCCTCTCCCCTCCTTCTCACTTGTCTCCTCTCGGCTAAGCTTGAAAGAATCCTGCAGTGCGCTGTGAGCCCGTGCGACGGTAATGACATGGTGGCAATTAGGACGGGAGACTTAGCCCCGAGGAAAGGCCCGGCTCTATTGGCTGTGAGGATGTTGGATGGTTTGCTCGCTGCTAGCCCGGGCGTGACGCACTTAACTGCTCTGCGCTGAGCCAAAAATACAGCTGGAAGCAACCTCTGATTAATCACTCATCTAATTAAGACTCACAATTAGATGGTTCCCTCTCTGTCTGTCTGTCTGTGTGTCTGTCTGTGTGTCTGTCTGTCTGTCTGTCTGTCAGCTCTCAGGGAACCAACTAGGAAAATATATCACAGCGATGGGGGTGGGGGTATTGAATATAAGGGAGAAATGGTATGAGAAAAGTGTGAGGTACTGAAGTGGAATTGAGTACGAGCTTTTTTGTCAGTGCAGGCGTATTTTTCTGTGTGTGTGTGTGTGTGTGTGGTGTGTGTGTGTGTGTGTGTGTGTGTGTGCTTGTGTTTGCTTTCGTTGAAAAGTTACTGTTACTGTAGAGTGTGCACATCTGTGGGGGAGAGAGAAAATAAGAGACAACCTAACAACTCGCATGGCCAGTGGATTAGAACAAATGGCACTCGTATGCATCAACAGATTATACCATCACGGTTTCATCTACATTGTCTTATAGCCCCTTTGCTCAGCGGACGTTCTATTTACTCGTTTGACTTAATTCCACGCTCACTCAAATGTAGGCAAACACGTTTGTTCCACCTGCTACAAAACTGAACTGTAGCGATGGACAGGCATGTTGTTTCTCTGTCATACTGCTTAAAATCACGTAATCAAACTGTCTCCAAGAGTCAGCTCTGACTTTAATAGCCCGCGAGGAGCTTTCTGTCCACCCATCCTTTTATCCAGCCACAGCCAATACATTTCATGGGATGGAAGGAGTAAAAAAAGCCCATGGCAGCCTGACATCTAAGAGACAACGGGGGTGTGGCAGCTCTCAGGCCTCTTGTCTGTCAAGCTAAACCTTCCAATGTCAACAAGATGCAATTCTGAGGTTCTGACGATAATGCAGCCTATAGGCTTGCCTTTAGAAAGATTTATTACGCTGATATGCAGGAATAGGCTGCCTTTTGTACTTTGGACCAGTGTGACAGGGTGGAGGAGAAGGAAGGAGAGGGAGAAGAGAGGAGGTGACACTAAGACATGGCTATTACACCACCATTCTTCATTACAGTAAAAACATTGGCTTAAAATAAATGGCACTCTTATTCAATTGTAAATAATATAATTAAAGAAGTAGTGTGAATTAATTGGCCAGAGGCGGTAAAATGCACATTGCATATGCATTTTTACATACACAAAAATGTATTCTCTGTAAAAAGTTCCTCAGAGATGCATCCAAACAATATGGTGTCACGAGTTCTGCTGAAAGTAGTTTCTCTCAAACTAGGGGGACAAACACTAATTCTGCTCCTGTATTATGAATGTATTACCTTGCGAGGCAGCTGGATTCACAATATTATGATCACGCGAGAATCCATCTTGCCAGGCTTCAAGTTATGCACTTGTGGTCGACCAATCAGCATCCTGTGAGGAACTACTGGCAGCTACGGGCGTGGTTTAGGGGTGAAGTTAGCCCGTGATAGACAGATGGTTCATCCAATCACCCGCCAAGTATATTTGAAAAGTGCCTGCCCTTTACCAAACAGTTTCCAAGGACAGTTTCCTTCCCAGATGGTTTTGTGTAACAAACCATCTGGTGCATCAGGTTAGTGAACATATAAACTTGTAGTTTATATTGTCTTGAATACAGTGGGTGTAACTATTCCATGAAAAAGAACTGGGTAAATGAGATTCGACTAGTTTCTCTATAAGACTTCCCTGAGACAGACAGAGACAGAGAGGCTAGTAATGGGACATTGGGTAGAAACTGGAGTGCAGAGGAGCAAAAAACAAAGAGAAAAAAAGAAAGCAAAGGCTGAAGGAAATACAAACTAAGAGGTGGGAGGCAGGGTTTGGGGCATTATCCGTATAAGCAGCAGCTATGAGAACGTGGGCTCTAGAAAGGTCCAGTTCAACCCAGCAGTACCAAGTTAGAAGTAAAAGGTAAATGGAGAGTGAGAACTGCACTACCCAGCTATGGCAGGTAGCACAGGTGTGAACAGCCATGAGTCGGGGCCTCTCAGCCATGAGTCTGGGCCTTTCCACTGATGCTCCCTCCAAGATCCACTGGGACCCCGCAACGGTTAGCACCCTTGATCACACACTCGGCGACGCACTTAAGCCCCCCCCCCCACACATGCTATTTTACACAGCCACGGTCCAAGAGATATCAATGCTGGACTCTGCTGCTTTCTCCTCTCAGTGCTGGGTTAGAAGGCTAATTATGGGCACAGCAACGTGAGAGGGAACTGATCACTGATGATTAGAAGAGAATGGTAATCTGTTTACAATACAGGTATACATGGTGAAATTTCTTTCCCTAGCAACTTAGCCCTATTTGTTCACACGCCCTCTCCACAAGTAGAAGAGATATAAGGATGAGAACGCAAAAACTGGAGACAGTACTGATCGGATGGGCTGAAAGAAATCTCAAGTGAATGACAAACTGACAGCAAATATTAAATAACACAGTGAGAGTTGGTGGCGTTTGACAGAAGCTAGAGTTATTTGGGATTCTGCAACGCTACTGCAAAGTGAGTGACTGATGTGTAATGTGAGTTGATACGATGAGATGTGATGTCTTCTCCATTTTCTCTGTGGGCCGAGCAATTTAAAATAACTGTCTTACATTGACGAGAGGACACAATGCTAACCATTCAAATAATGTAATTACAGCGGTCTCTTGTTCAAAGTAAAGCCATTAAATCTGTTTCATAATAACATAGTAGAGTTAATGTTGTAAGTCAAGTAAAATGTCTTACAAAAGGGCAAACCAAAGCAGCAGAGTTAAGAAATACACTTTCTTTATCTGTGAAAATACTGTATGCCTTGTTAGATGGATGCTGGTCAAAAACTTTCTTGACCTGTCTGATGCTCATACAGATTTTCAACAACGTCATCGCTATTTACATTTTGTACTAAACCACGTCTCACTCAAGAATAGTAAACGCAAACCCAGAAACAGGTCAACGAAGGCCTGTGTTTCAGGTCACCGTTGAAACTTGACAAAGAAACTGGGGCGCGGAAGAGGGCTGGGTGAGAGACAGACGAGAAACAAGTCAAAAGTAAAGCAGAGAAAGTAAAGTAGAAAGAGTACAAAGGGATTGTTTTTGTCCCTGTGAGGCCTGGCAGGGCTCCGGCAGGCCGCAGAGTTGACTATGGTACTTGCCGACTCAGAGAGCCGGAGGTTAAAACCGAGGGCAAGGGCATGGAGAGGGGGGAAGAGAACGTTTTTTTTTGGCTGAGGGACAGCACTTGGAGGAGCAAGGAGGGGGAGCAAGGTAGGGCAGGATAAAAGGCAAACTGCAGTCAGCAGCCAGGGAAGCTGAGGATGGGAGAAAACGAGGGCCAGGCTGGGGTCAAAGGGAAAGAGGGGGGGGGGTGCTTTTTTGGTTCAGAAGCGGCCGTGGTTGTGGCTTGGGCCCTGCTCTCTTCCATGGTGGCCTCCCTCTCTGTGGCCGTGCTTCCTGTGCTTTCTGCGCTCCCTCCTGCCCTTGTGGTTGTGGCGCCGAAAACGGTGGGACCGCCGGGCTGGTGGGGGGTGGGGAGAGGGAGAGAAAGAGAGCGAGACAGAGAGAGGAAGTTATGTAAATGAGAAGGGAAACGTCCAGGTAGCAAATCAGGAAAAAGGCACGGTGTAATGATGAGGTGTAATGATTATCCCCCTCTATTTTCTCTCTCTCTCTCTCTCTTACACACATGCACATTATCTCTCTCTCTCTCTCTCTCTCTCTCTCTCTCTCTCTCTCTCAACAGACACACATGCACTCACACAACCCTGTCTTAATTATGGCCTTCCTATTGGACAAGTGGCGCCATGTGCGTGCCTGAGCCAATCAGAGAAAGTGGGAGGGGTGAGCTGCACACACAACAGATGGGCAGAGCGTAGCCAGAGGCGGAAGGTATCTATTTCTCTATATTGATCTAAGTGTGGTCAAAATATTGTAGTACATACAAAAAATTTTAAAGCTAGAATTGTGACCTCAACATGTTTGAGTTTGAGTTTGATGTTGAAATGTGTGTATCGTTACACTCCTAGCACAGTGGTAACAATTATGTGGGGACAAGCAGAAGACCGTAACACATGAGAGGGTTATAAACTTGAGAAAGAGCTAACAGTGAGTGAGGCAACTAGGTAAGAAGCCAGAGAAAAAAAGACTGAACCTGATAAACTATATACAGCTATAGATGGCCTAAGACACTTCAGTCGTGACTGGTGTACCCTGAATACCCTAAACAGAATGGCCATCTTTAGTGGTGGAACATGAAACTGAGATAGCTCCCACTCCTGGGTTTTTTCGTGGGGTGCACTGCCAATTGGCTCTTTCAGTCCTTTACTAGATCTTGCCAGTAGAGATACAGTATGTCCTCTACAATTATAATGAGGCTACAACTCTAGGCCCGAAAAACAACACTGCCAAAACTGAAATAAGTAGAGGAGAAAATACTCCTTATCACGTAGGACGGAAAATACTATACAGAATTGTTTGAATTCCATGATAGCTGTCATATGAGGGGTATAATGAGACAAGGCACAAAGTGATATTTCTTCTGAAAGAGCAAATATAGAAATTACGCAAAAATATTAGGACATTCATTCAAAAATGCATTGTTTGTTATTCAAGTTATTTGGTAGAAGGTAAAGTTTTTATAAAGCTCTAAGGGATAAAAGTACAACTGTCACAATATTCTGATGCAACATGTGAATGTGAAAATATGTCAATGAAGAATTACTCTACTCTACATATGTCTTGTTTATGGATTGCATTACTTACATTTTGTGCAGATAATCTTAGGACGGTCCCATTTGCCATTGGCGCGACACTTGGCGGTTGGCATATGCCGCTGGAGGAAGCCATCAACACACTGGTAGCGCACCACAGAGTGGATATCGTAGTGGGAACGCTTTCGGCCAATCAGGAAAGCATTATCTACAGGGGGCGGGGCTCCGCATAGGACTGAGGGAAACCAGAGCAAGAGGAGAGAGCATTTTATATAGACTGCAGACTGCAAATACACTACACAAGATGTATCATTTACTCTGATTTAAGGACACAAAATGTATATAATATAAATAAATATATATATAATACAATAACTTGAGTTTTGAGTGAGTTGTCGGACAAACACCAGTGTGTGGGCTTTACAGGACAATGTGTCTGTCCCGGTCTATGAGGCGAGTGGGCAGCTGTCACAGCAGTGAAGAGTTTGAAGTACGTGTGGAGTCAAGACAACACTCAAAAGGTTTTTTTTGACAAGCTGGAATAGAAAAAGTACTGACACTTTGGTCAAAGATAGACAGACAAAGCCTAAGAGAAGCACCCACGCAACATCACAGATTTTATAACTCTCGCGTCAGGGGTGCCAATCTCCCCTGTGGAGATGACAGCTTGGGGTAAAGGTGTAATAACATCCTCTTTCCCTAGATGGCAGTCACACTGCTAAAATATAAGCAACCTGACCAGATAGCCTTTGGAATGCTATGAAAATGAAAATAATTTTTTTGATTAAGGTCAACACTCCTTGAACTTAGAAAAGATAAGATTTTAAGTTAGGAGAGATTTTAATTAAATCCAAAAATATTCAGGCTATCAGAAGAGGTGCAGTGCCCTGCTGTAAGCATCTAGCTTGCACAGTTCAATACTCTGACCTTGTACATAAAACCGAAGGAAAATGGGGGGGAAAACTAAATACAATGTCAGATTAATTTCCTTGAATTTAGAGAACAATGCAAGATTTTTATTGAAATTAGCTACAAATTAAAATTTGAAAAGACACCTTGCTAATTAACATTCACTAATGTACATGTAATTCTAAAACATTGTACGCAATGGGGGACAGGCTCATTTGTTTTTATGGTATTTTTCCCATATAAATGAGACTTTGATGATCTACTGCGTCCAGTCTTCATAAATGGAAAGGATTTCCGATAGATTCCTCAATTACTCCTATTAATGCTCTTGAGTGACTTCCCTACACACTGAAGTCAGATTGTTTTGAACTAGGGTGAAAGAAAAAGGTCACTAAATTTAGCCAAACACAGCCATGATCTTAAGGGAGAAGTCTGCAAATGCCAGCTTTGAGTCACTAAACTCCCCATTGTGGAATACAGCAAAAGTCAAGCATGCTATAGCTTGCTACAAATACCCATGATAAATCCCCTACTCTTGAAAACACTCTTCTTCCCGTCTTCTTAATCTCTAAAGTAGTGACTTGAATCCTTAAAATCACCTTATAACTTTCTGTTGACAACCAGTAATCGGGATACTTCACATCCAATGATTAGCCAAAACTGAAATTTCACACATTAGATTAGCTGTGAAACATCGGCATCACCGTGTGCCTACTTTTATATATATGCATGCTGCAATTTAATGTGGGTGTGTGTGTGAGTGGGATACTAATGAGGACATCCGACACTCACTCACAGCTGAATAAACAAATCAACATTTACAATATTTAAATGGCATTTAATGACAAGACAACCCCTTGTCACAGCTGAGTGTTCAGTACATCTGTGTAGCATGTATGTTGCGGCATGCTCGTACACAGTGTGCATTTGTGTCCCATTGTGCCTGCGCATGGCTGGCAGGCGGTAGTCAGGATGATTTACTAGCTGGGTGACAATTGAAGACAGTTAGTTGCTGTCTTCTCTCTGCGCTTGTAGAACCCTGTGGGCTTTAAGCATCGTTACACCTTCAGGTAATCGTGTCAGAAAGGATTAGACAGACATTAAAGTGTGTGTATTCTCTCCAGAATGCTACAGGGAGTGAAGTGTACTCTCGCGCACACACACACACAGTGGCTGTGGAGTGGACAGTTTTCCTTGTACCCTGTGGAGCCCTACACAGTAATTGTCAGACAGAAACGGCAGCAGTTACACCACTAGAGGGTAACAGATAGGATAACCATTGTGTTGAATGGCAAAGTGTGTAAATGTGCATGTGTCTCAAATGTAATAACGCATTATAATAAGGTATTTTATACTGATTAAGTGTATCTGTGAATCTTCACCATGCGTACAGTATGCTAAAGGTGAAAGTTATATTTAGGTGAAAGTTCTTAAAGTAAAAGGTGGCTGATTACATGGGCTTGATTACTCATGTCTGTCGGTGTATAGCAGATCCTATGATGACTCTACAGTTTCTCTCTCTCGTCATGTAATACCTCCCAGGCAGGGCTTTCTCATCAGGGTGTCTGTTCGACCGCTGAGTTCTAAGAACTTTCTCGCCTCTCCAGCGAGACAAGACACGCTTCCTGACGGCTGATTAAGACATCTGATAGGCTGCCACAGTGTTGCCACTGTACCTTCCAATCAAGCCAAGAGATGGCTGATGAACAGACAGGGAATAAGTACATTGAGTAGCAGAAATCAGGCAGACGACACTCAGCCCTGGAGTTGCCTGGGCCATCCCATCATGACAGGATGAGGCTTTCTGTTGGGTTGCCGGGGGAATAATACGGGAGCCGCTGCTAGGAGGAGCGGAGGATGATGAAAGTATGCTGGTGATTGGAACAGACTGATTAGGGTCGGATGTGGGTTGGAAGCTTGGGACCGTGTGACAACGGGTGAGGTGGCGCAACACCTTGCTGATGAGGGAAATACTTTTCCCCTTACACCGAACAAAGGAAATGGATTAAACTCACTAGAGCCCAAACATCTTTCCCTCAGATTGACATTCTAGAATAATTGCCTCTTTTCTTGAAGCCTGTGAAGACATTAGCCCAGTTTTATGGGGTTGTAAAACAACTGCATACAGGTTTTTAGTGGCATGCCACAAATCTCTTGCCTACTACAGCTCAAAATGTGATGCTGTTCCTGACAATTTAGTTTTATAGAGTTTGATTGGGAGAGTCTTCTTCAAAGTCAGTGAAGGCACAGAATAGTGGGAACCAGTTGGCTTGGCTTTCAGAAGTCTGTTGAACATTTGATTGAACAAAAAGCAAATTGACAGTTAAGCCTTTCGCAGCTGACACTAATTGAGTAGAATACCTTTTTTTTTTTTTAAATATGGCATTCAAAATATATTATTTTTATGTCCTTGATTTGTTTGTGAGTGAGCCTTAGAAGGCCACAACACTGCAGTAAACTAACCTTTGTAATAACATAATAGTATCATTATTATGAAGGCCAATAGTCACATTTAACCATAATCCATTCCTACTCTGTGCTCCTGGGTAAGCCACTTGATGTGACCCACTATACAATCCGGTCTTCCATCAAGAAAGCCTGCTAATCTCCACCTAGCTATTAATACATCTGTCCGCCTGCAATTGGCCAGTAGTCTGACCTGTATGCAAATGCTTGGCAAAAATGGGTTGAAACAGGCTCTCTGAGGAGCATGTTGTGGCCTAACTCCAATGCGTTGCAGTATCAAGACATAAAGGGGAGCGCGCTGGCTAAAGAAACTATGCCGCATTTCAACTTTTCTCAAGCTTTCTCCTCAACCATTAGGTAAAAATGGCCCTTTGTCTCCATATCACAGTTAAGGTGCACTGCACTCGCTACAAAAGAGCACTTTTTGTAACAGATGTAATGGACAAGAGGATACTGTGCAAGGTGGTAATTTGAGGTGGAGGGAAAATCACAAGGAGGGGACAGCGAGCAATAGAAAGCTCTAATGAGTGCTCATTAAAGAGGTTCACTGCTATTTGTGTAAAAGCTGTTACAGCTCAGTTTAGAATCTATCATTACCAGACTGCATTAAGCGCCTTTCACTCTCACCACTTAAACACAAATGGAACGTTCTAGATTCGGTCATTAGGGCTCCCTTATGCTTGTCCTTTTCTCATGACATTTACGGATAACAATTTTAAAGCAATATTGAACTCGAGTTAAATCCTCAACTCTATAGATTCTTATGTCAATATAAAACCATGCACTGATTTAAAGAGCCAAGATGTTGCCGTGCGGTTTCAGAATAAAGTGGTGACGCCAGAGCACCTGTCTTTTCACACTCCCTCCCGCTTATTGTCCAATTCCTTGTTCTCTCCCATCTAGCACCCATTTCTTGCCCTCTCCGCTGTTCTCCCTGTCTTCATTTCCTGCTCCTCTCCACCCCATTTCCTCTCCTTCAATCATCTTAATCACCTGCTTCGGTCGGAGCACACATGGTGCGACTCTTCCATTTGTCCCCCCTGCTCTCTCACCTGTTCCTTTCTTGCAGACGTATGGCAGGTTGTAGTTGCAGGGCACGTCGTTCCATTTGCCATTCTCGTGAGCTATCATCACCACGCAGTCCTCTCCTCCGGCAAAGAAGTTGTCTGGCTGGTTCTCACGCCAGTTCTCATATTGCTGCACCATGACACACACAAGAAACACAAGAAGTAAAAAAAAAAAAAAAAAGAGTACATTTTCTCGTGAGACGTGTAGTAAGCAGTTATGCGTTTTTGGTCAATGGCAGTGTTTCTCAACTGGTGCGTCCCGACCCAAAAGTGGTTCGCGATGCATATAGACATTGTGGATTACTGCACAATTGTTTTGTGAAATAAATTATAATGGTTTGGTAATTAAATAATCTTTGGGTCTTGACTTAATAATGACCAAGGACAAATGTGGGTCCTGAGGTTAGACCAGTTGAGAACCACTGGTCTATGGTTTCTATGTTTCAAAATGTGAATTGAATTTGCGTTATGTCGACTGGTATATTACACAACAGAACACCTTTCTCACCAGGTCCATCTTGTCTGTCCACTGAAAGTCATCCTCCACTGTGCGATCATTTAGCCCAATCCAGGTGTTATCATGGCTCAGACCTTAACAGGAGGAAAACATATATCAGGTGCCAAACTGAGAAGCTCATTTAAAAAAAAAATCCAATCAGATGATAGTGACCACACACTAGTATACTACACATACTGTATCTGTACTACTTGACACCATTTAAACTCATAAGAATGATATATAACCTATACACATCAAGCCTCTGTGGGCACAGTGGATATTTTGGAGACAAGCATCTCCCTTGGCACAAACTAGAGGTTGGCAGCAATGAGGTCAGCCCATTCCTGTCTGGGACGCCTTGGTGAGAAGATGTTTGGTGTGCACGCGGGTCTGGGAGCGGGCGTAGTAGCATCATCGGAGCGAGTAGGCTTGTGTGCATGTGAGTGTGTGTGCAATAGAAATTCAATCATGGTGCATCTGATTAACATCGTTAGCAGCCAATTAATCTCCGTAATGGTCTCCTCCAGTCCTCTTTTTGCAGGGGTGGAGATGTCCATTTTCGAGGCAATTAAACACTCTTTTTGGTAAATGTGTCCGTGTAAAGGGACAGTGGGTACTAGATGGATGTTACTGGCTTGGCATCTTGGCAGCCGACACAGAGAGTGGGTCTACTGGCAGCTCGTGACCTGAACTTATTAATTAGTAGTTGTGGAGTAATGAGGGTTGGTAGTTTGATGGCCCACAAGTCTGCATGGATGCTAGCACAGCATTACTGTCTGGCTCCATGGCTAACCATCTCTCTCATGATTTGGCAACCACCACGATTTGTTCCGCTCTACAAATTAGTCTGGAAACTCTCCATTCAAAATTGCTTGTAACAGAGGTGGTGCCAATAGGTGTCAATCAAATCACCTCCTCAATCAAAGCAGGTGATTGGACCACCTTTAACTAATCAGAACAAGATTTTCCAATCACAGACACCCACTGTATAGTAATTGCTGTCAGCAGTGGCTCTCTTTTTGGGTCTTGTTTTGAACTGAGAGTTTCCAGACTGATAAGCAAAGCAGAGGAATTTGTTATGGTGCAGCTTGTAAAATCAGGATGGTTTTACCAGGCTAAAGCTTCTCTTACATGTATTACGTCCCTCCTGTTTGATACTCAATGAGTATCAGAAGGTAACTGGGTGGTATGAAATGCTTTACACATTAAACATTTACCTGAAAAAGTCAAACAATATGATTTAATCATTTAACTTGCTTCCAAAGCAAATTAGCTTGTTCCAAGATCTGTCAAATTGAATTCGCTTTGTTTGCCTTTCCGCTGCCTTGTTTCAATTAACTGCAGAAAAGTCCCAAAACTTTGGAAATCAGTCTCAGTGGTAATATTTGACAATTACACATTATTTGGGGCAGCTTTTAAGTCAAAGCAGCTTATAAATGCAAATACGTGAAACTACAGTCGTGTTTTTGACCCATGTCCACCTACCGCTGATGAAGTCCTGCTCTCCGGGGCTGTGGATGCTGGCCAAGTGGCCGTTGTGCTCCCTGCAGTCTTTCTCTGCGTCCTCCCAAGTGTGCCTGTGGCTGAAGTACCTGTAGCAGTGGCCGTGGAACTTCCTCCAGGTGTGCTCGCAGCCCTCCGTGTCTGCGGGCGTGCGGGAAAGAGGTGACAGACAGTCGAGAGGGGGAATTCAGTCAATGGGAAATCCAACAAAGCCTCCTTAAGTCAAGAGAAATGGTACGTTTCTGCACATTTGTAAATATATACGTATATACACAGTGGACATAATAGTGGACATAATACAATCCTAACATCCTACTTTCTCCCACTTCAGTATCTTCTCCGACTTAAAAGGGGTTTATCCCCCTGTACCACTTACACACTTATGGGATGTGCGTGTGTGTGTATGTGTGCTTTGTCCAATGGATTGTCCTTGGATTTGTGTTCAAACAAAGTGATGTTGGAGGCACATAATGCTAGTAGCCCTATCATTATGCTCTGTGCTCTGCCTTCGAAAGTATGCACTCCTTTCTGTCTTCTCCAACCCTCTCTCCCCTCCTCCGTCTTGTTCTACCCTCTTGGACCCTCTTGCAGTCTTAATCCAACTCAGAGGCAGAGCCCAGCAGTGAGGCAGCTTAGTCCAATGAAAGGCCCATTTAATCTATTTAAATGACAAGAATCCCTAGAAATGTCTCGGAGAGCGCCGAGCTTGCTTGGGAATTAAACTCTGTCAAAGTGTTGTCAGTGTGCTGACTGCTCTTCTGTTCAGCCCCCCCCCCCTACCCCCCCTTCCCCCAGCGCTCCATCTCTCCAGGGGTTAGCTGTGTGACGGCAAGCTGCATGTGGAAAAAATGATGACATTCTGAGTGTGGATGTGTGTGTGTGTGTGTGTGTGTGTGTGTGTGTGTGTGTGTGTGTGTGTGTGTGTGTGTGTGTGTGTGTGTGTGTATATGTATGTAATGAAAGTGGGATGTGGTTCTGACTTAATCTGTCAGCCAAGCATCCTCCCATACTTCTGTCTCTCATCTTTTTCCCCTGCATGCCCTCCTCCTGCATCCAGCCACCTCTCCTTTCCCTATCCATCCGTCCATCCATCCATCGCCCCCTTCTCCATCCATCCCTACAGTGAGGGGAACAGGGAGATGGCCTCAGCTTTTCCTCCAACAAATCTGACATGACACCACTAAATTGGCCAGTGCAAACTGAAGTGTATGGGGGCCCTGCTTTGTATTCAGACAGCCACAGAGAGGAGAGCAGAGGAGAGGAGAGCAGAGGAGAGGAGAGAAAAGAGAGAGAAGGAGATAAGCGAGGAGAAGTGCAGAAGGGAAGGGAAGAGAAGAGAAGAAAGGAGCAGAGGAGAAAAGAGATGAGGAGAGAAGAAAGGAGAAAAGGGGAAAAGAGATGAGGAGAGAAGGGGAGAGAAGAAGGGGAGAAGAGGAGAGAAGTGGAGAGAAGAGGAGAGAAGAGGCAAAGAGTGCAGAAAAGGCATTCTCTCCCTTTCCTCTCGTCTCTGAGTGCATCTGTCTTCCTCCCCAACTAATCCCTGCCTCCCTCACTCTCTTGCAATAGGATGCATTAGCGGGCACATGAGCAGCACTGGAGCACCACACTGTACTCTGTGTCCCACATAGGACGCCTACTGGCCATTTGAGCAACATGGAAGGGACATTGAGAGAGAGAGAGAGAGAGAGAGAGAGAGAGAGAGAGAGAGAGAGAGAGAGAGAGAGAGAGAGAGAGAGAG